>PVJX010017875.1:0-22146 GCA_004027295.1 Dolichotis patagonum
ACAAGGGAGAACCAGCACCAGAACTTAGGGTGCTGGGAAACCAAGCAACCAGTTCGCCACCCTGGTGGGTGGCTGTGGCCTGGCAAGTCATCACTGCCCCAGGGCGAGAACCAGCATCGTCTCCTGAGATCCGCACCATGTTGGGACTTAGGGCGCTGGGAAATGAAGCAACCAGCTCACCTCTCTGGTAAGCGGCTGTGAGCCTACCGGTGTGCGGGCTGAGAATCAAACATCCCATCCCCAGCCCCCCTTAGCAAATAGGAGCCAGAAGTCTGAGCATCTCTTGGGAGGTTGACCATATGTAATATAGCAAATTAAGGGGACTTCCTTCTACCATCTCTTTGAAGGCAAATATTTTTATCACTGTTTTGCTTTGTCCTGATTAATGGTATTGCTCTATTCAATATTCTGTTTTGATAAGTTCTGTAATGTTCTGTATTTCCTTTGATTTTGCTATACCTGATTGAAAGAACAACTAATGTGAAGATAATGAGATATACTATGGTACCTATTACTGTTATCCTGGTAGCCTGCTGTGACGTTCTGTACCAATTTCACTACACTGTCTCACTTAGCTTTGTTCCATCTTGTTCTGTTGTATTTTACTACCTTCAAAATAATTTTAAAAATTTAAAAAAATTTGGATACAAGGCTACATCTTCCAATGGATGCATAGAAAAAGTTTTTTAAAAGCCCATGATTCCATTAATGTAAACATAAGGGAGAACTACTGGGGGACAACCACAAGTCTCTGCCCTAAGTAGTAATGTAAGTACCCATCAACTACAAGCTTTGACACAAACATTCCCCATGACAGATTGTTACACTGATGGTCTCCAGTGAATTATGTCCACAATATTCATAGCTTTGTATAGTTCCCTCCCATTGGGATCTTAGCAACCATAAGCAAGAAGTACATTGATAAAAATTTGTGGTCTCCTAGATCCCAGGGGCTATGTAAGAAGCAGGAATTAGTCCCTATGAGGATGAAAGATTCATCTCAGTTGAGCTCAGACTCCACCCATCTACCAGGTGAGACCAGTAGAAGAACCATTTGGTCAATATATTGATCACTACTGCTTTTAGTAATTAATTTTGGGGATAGTTTGCTATATGGAAATAGATAAATGGTACAGTTCCTAGAGAACATTCTGCAGTCCATCTAGCCTTTACTAAACACCAAGCATGTACACAGCAGTGTTTGGAGAATTAGAGGTATACTATATTGCTCAAAATTGTCTCATTAGCCTCTTAAAACAAAAAGATGCTCTAGTTAATTTAAGCAAAAAAATGATAATTTATTGGGAGAACACTACATGGAAAAAAGTGCTTAAAATTAAGATTCAAGAAAGGCAGTGTATCAGATACATTAAGCAGTTATATGTGCTATATACAAGGCTAACATGGCTTCAGGGTCATTGGAGATTTATATTCTCTAGCAACCATCACAGCAACCAGCTCGCATGGGCCCTTTCCAGCCACTGCTGCAGGAACAGATTTCTATCAGCACATCTCAGTGGCTCCCCACCTTCATCCCCAAGCCACATACAGCTTACCTCCCACAGCAGGAAGCATGAAATGTCACCTAACCAGTGGGCTGTAATGTATGAGCAGCCTGGATGTGCAGGGGCATTAATGCCAGTGGGTTAACCCCTTCATCAATAAATTCCTCTCCCTTCTATCCAGAAACACAAACGTTCATATGATCTCTCAAATATACTCCCATGATACTGCACAACTACCTGGGCCTGAAACTAAGCAGTAGCTAGTTTTTTAAATATACTATTATTACACAGTCATATGTTGCTTAATGATGGGAACAAAGTTCTGAAAAGACATCAGGAAATTCTGTCGTCATATAAACATCTCAGAGTGTATATACACAAACTAAGCTACAATGTCATGAGGCAATGTCTTATTTTTAATACAAGCAAACGCAGTTTTATTAAGTGTAGAATAGATATGTAAATTCAAATACAGAAGTTCGACTTTAAAACTGAACTCGTGTGCCAATGAGTTCTCAGGATTGCAGTTTTTTACATCAAAAAGAGGAAAGGAAAAGGAAGAGCTCAGTATTCCTGGAAAATCGGAGCTCAACAATCTTTGAATATGAGCAAGAATTAGAGAAATCTGCTAATGGGAATCATGGTAGTTAGTACTTTTTCAAGTGCATCAAACTATTCATGCAAGAGTCACTGTTCACTCTAGGATCTTTCCAGGCTAACAAGTACTGAAAAAGTGTTAAAAATTGTTTCAACTTCAGTTATTGACATAATGTCTGCAATTTATTTCTGTCAGCAAATCTCTGAGGTTTACAAAGTGATTTCCACTTTCTGTTTGAACACTGTGTAGTTGTTTTGGCTTTTATTAGGACATAGGAGTTTGTAAAATCTGCATGTGTCTTCCTTCTTTTTTTACAGAATGGTGATATTTGTTTTGGAGAATTGATATGTACACACAGAATATTGTGATTACTTTTAATCCTTTATTCTGCTTTCTGTTACTTCTCTCCTCCCCTTAGTAGTCCTCTTTCCCATCTGCAAAAATCTGACTTCTAGTTGCCTATCATTCCTATATTTTATTCACTTATTCATATTTTATTTTTCTTTTGTCATATGGAAAAACCATATGATATATAACTTTCAGTGTCTGACTTATTTTACTTTCATGATGATCTCAAGTTATTTCTCATCTGTCTACTTCTGTACCTTTTCACTTACTGACTTTTCCTGTTTTTATATCAGATTTCATCACAACTAGTTCTGAAAGGACCACATTTGACCATAACAATTCTATTTTAATTTTGTACCATCATTTATATCTTTTCTTTCACCTAATTGCCTTTATTGTAGTTCTTTTTTTTTCTTAATCAAGTTAAAGATCTATCAGTTTTGTTCTCATCATCAAAAAAGCAACCCTGGATTTTTTCATTTCTTGTATTATACATACTCTATTATTTATTTCTGCTCTAATCTTTGTTATTTTCTTCCTCCTGCTAATTTGGGTTTAATTTCTTTTCTCTGTTTATAGTTTCAGTGTGAAATGCATTCATTTTTTTTTTAGGTCTTTCTTCTTTGAATAGTACCTATTTATTACCATCAACTTCCTTCTTAATATATCTTTTACTGTATCCCATAAGTTTTGAAATGTTTTCCTTTTATCATGAGATACTGTTTTAATTTCCTGTTTGATTTCTTTTTTGCTCCATTAATTGTTCAGTAGTGTGCTGTTCAGGAATGACTGCCGTAGCTCAGAGATAGAGCCCCTACCTAGCATGTGTCATGTCCTAGAGTTGGTCCTCAGCACTACAAAAAAATGTAGTGTATTATTTAATTCCTAATTTCTACGTATTTGTGAATTTCTCCATATTTTCTCTGTTATTAATTGACTTATTTTGCTTAGGTTGAAAACTACTAGATGTGAATTCCTACCTTTTTCAGTCAGTTGCTTGCTTTGTGTTGAAAAATGTGATCATGGAGAATTTTCTGTGTTTGCCTGGGAAGAGTACATAATCTCCTGCTTTGGATAGTATGTATTTTATCTGAGTGTTCAGTCTATTTGTTCTATAGTTTTAGTCAAATTTATTATTTATTTATTGACTGTCTGTATACACATTCAAACTATTCTTGAAGGTTGAATATTTAAGTCATCTATTATTTTTATATTGCTTTTTCTGCCTTCAGATCTGTTGATGTTTGTTTCATATGTTTGGATGGAATTATTTATGTTATCTTCCGGGCTGGGGATTTAGCTCAGTGGCATAAGCTCCTACCTAGCAAGTGTGGGGTCATGAGTTCACTTCCTGGTACCAAAAAAATAAAAGAAGATAAAAGTTATCTTCCCTTTGATAATTTTATTATTGTATTGTGACTGAAGTTAAAGTCTATATTTTCCAATATAAATGGATATCCTATTAAAGTCAGAAAATCTGGGACACAAGAAGAATAATACTTAAATGTTGGGGCTATGATGCCCCAACATTTCTAGAACTACTAGAAATTAGTTGAGAAATCTGAGGCAGGTCTTCCCCAGTACCTTCAGAGAAAGTATCACCCTAAGTATACCACGATATTGGACTTCTAGACACCAGATTCTCAGAAAATAAGTTTCTTTTGTTTAAACTATTCATTGTATATTACTTTATGTCACGAATAAGCAATATAATTTTATGTGAACACCATCAGACATACATTCCTTCAGTGATGAGAAAGAATACCATTATGTAGTGCCTGGCCAGATTCCTTTCTCCTCCTTCCTTGCCTTTTCCCTTTATCTTCATCCAGTTTCTTTCAAGTTCTTCTTCTTTCCAGTTTCTTGACTCAAGCTGTCTTTCTTAGAGGACTCAAATTAGGAGGGTTTATACCAACAGTGTCCTGCAGGCACTCACGATGGTGTACTAGAGTTGTATTACTCATTGGGTTTACAACAGTAAAGACCTATGGCATGGAAATGGGTAGTAAATAGGATCACACAGTGATATCATGATTACTAATGCTTCCTTCCCACCTGTGGCTAATTGGAATGTAATACAAGCACTGCAGAAGTTGAGAAAAGTGGTGGCCATGATATTTGAACAGAACAAGAATAATTGTAAGGATTATAGAGTGAGCTGGATTGTACTGATGGAATTGTGTACCTTACAAAAGAAAAGGATGCCTCAGGGCACTCACCTGTCACTTTAAGGCACACTGTGAGAATTGGAGAGACCTCTACTGGAAATTCGTAATGAGACTATGATTTTGTGCACCCAAAACCAAACAATGCCTGGGTTCTGATTTCAAGGGCAGAAGAGTTGGAAAGAAAACTAAACACATAGATATGTAAGTTCTTCTAGGTACACATCTGATCTCTGAAAGAGAATGAGAGTGTTACTCTAAGACCTAGGATGGGACATTTGAATGTGCAAACATGAGGATGTGGAATCCCTCAGTTTCCTCTTTCAATGTGCTTGAAAAAAATGTAACAACCAGTTCTCAGGAGAAGTCTATGAGAAATAACGTTTTAGCGTTGGTCAGTGTCTCAGATGTAAACACTTCTACCTTGGTCAATTTCAAGCTACCAACATAATATCACTAAACACAAAATTGAGAAGAAATGTACCTAATTGGCTTCTACAAGCTGATATGAGCCAGTTTTAATCTATCCATGCTCGAACCCTCTGGCTAGCAGAAGTATCACCTCCAGCTCCAGTTCTTCATGAGTTTTCTGCCTTTCGACCATGCCATGCCTACTTCTGAAAGATGGCATCTTGAAAATGATTTCTGACAATTTGCCAGAAAAAGAGAAATGCACTGGGAAAAGGGAATACCCAGAGTCTAAAGAAATGCAGAGTCTTAACTGACACAGATACATCATGATTCTCCAGTTAAAGGGAGGACCAGTGGAATTTTGACTCCACTCTTACAATGGATCCACTGGGTCCAAGAATATCTATAGTTAAACAAGGATAGCTCATCTTGTCTGACCACCCATGTTATTTTCTTGACCTGTAGAGTAATATCCATTATGTAGTTGGGCCAAATAGAGGCCTCTGCAACTGCTACTATGCTCCCCAGCCAAGTTAGTAAATCAGAAGCAAGACTTTAGGAAGAATTGTGAACACTTATAGCATTATCAAAGATTTAAAAGATAAATGGATGTTAGTTCACATTCAGTTTTCTTTCTGACTCCTACAAAAATAAAACCATGGCACATGATAGTATATAACTCTATACTTAAAAGAAACTGCCCTGCCACATGTAATATCTTCCTATATATCTGCAGTAGGTGGTATCTTTCTTAAGCAGATCTACACAAATGCTTTAGCATTTTGTAAGCAGTTGGTAATTTGATAAATTCAATTTTTCTTCACCATCAGTAAGAATGAGCCAAAGCAGTTTGCCTTGATATAGGAATGACAAGTACATGACTCTTTTACAAAGTTACCTTAACTCTTCTGCCCTCCATTCTAGAGAGAGCAAAAGGTTAAGTACTATCCATCAGTGCCTCTCAAACAGGTACAGCATCAGACTAGCTTGTTTTTTTTTTATCCCCAGACTGTCTTAGAGTAGTTCTTGTGGAAATTGGTAAACTTGGCCAGTACATACCTTTTTGCGCATGAAAATTACCACTTTAGTTTGACAATAATCAAAATAATCTATAGTCTGTTCAGTGATTCTTCTGATGACAGCAATATTAAACTCCTATAAAGTTTCTAAACACAAAATTTTCAGTTTCTGAATTTATCTTTTCATGGACCAGTAGTAGGCAAGTATTCTGCAACCAACTCCTGTCTCTCCACTATACTTTGAGTACTATAGTTTAAATGACCTGGTGAATACATGCATATCAAAAAATGGAAGACAAACTCTGCTTGTGGTACAATGAAATTTTTAGTATTCAGTGTTCTGTGTGTGTTTGGAGTGTCACTTTTAAAGTAAAGGACAAATTGTTGAACCTCAGCTGTCATGCCACTGAAATGATACACATTAGCACAGGACTCTGGATTTTGAGGGCAGCATATACTATCTTTGGGAATACAATTCCAACTCATTTATTGGATGACTTTGAGAGTTTTCAGTTGCAAATGGGTACCAAAGTCAGAGACTTCCTGTGATCAAATCCAGGCTGCAATGCAAGCTTCTCTGCCACATGAACTATATAACCTCACAAATCTAATGACTCCAGAAGTATATGTGGTGTAAGCATTGTATGGCAAATCCCAGTTGGAAGTAAACCCCTGCCAAGGTTTTCAAGTAAGGCAATCACTTCTGCAACAGAGAGTTACTTTATATTTGAACTGCAGACAGTCTGTAGGAATGAGAACAATTCCAGCCAATATCCAGCAAGAAATAAATGCCCTGGGTTATACAACCACAGGACGTGAATTCTATCAATAACCACATAAGTTTAGAACTGGATCCTTCCCCAACTGAGCTGCCATATAAAAACTCAGTATTGGCTAAAACCTCAATTATAATCTTGCAAAGGATCTACTAAGCTATGCTCAGACCCATAACTATGAAATAATAAATTCATGTTGTTTTAGCTATTTGTGGTAATATTTTACACAGCTAGAGATACATAATAAAACAGTATGATCACTTTGGAAAATGATTTGACATTTTTTATAACATTAAATATACATCAACTATATGATTCAGCAATTCTATACATTCAACAGTAGAAAATAGGTTCTCACAGAGGACCTGTGCAAGAACATGATTTAACTTACTAATTACTACCAATCAGAAAAAAATCCATCAGTAGAAGAATGGATAAGCATTTGTAGCTTATTAATGTAACGAATACTAAACAATAAATATGGAATGAAACTGATACTTGCAAACATGACTGAATCTCAAAAACCTTATGCTAAAAGAAGAAAACAAGATATAAGAGAGTACTAAATATATGAATTCATTAATATTAAGTTTTATGACAGGTGAAGATAGTCTCAGGTGAAAAAAATTGGACCAATGTCTTCTTTGGAAATTGAGGCAGGCATTGAAGGACATGAAACAACTTTCTACAATGATTAACAATGATGAACATGTCTTGAGGTGCTGGTCACAAGGGTGTATACATTTGTCAAAACTTTTGAACAGGGCCGGGGGTTTAGCTCAGCGGCATAAGTGCCTGCTTGGCAAACATGAGGTCATGAGTTCGATTCCCCAAAAAACTTTTGAACAGTATATTTATGAGCTATATTAATTGCTATATATAAATTATACTTGAATTTGTTTTCTACTCTTTTTTTTTTATTGGTACCGAGGATCGAACTCGCAGCTGCGTGCTTTCAAGGCAGGCGCTTATGCCACTGAGCTAAATCCCCAGCCCCTTATACTTGAATTTTTAAAAATGTGAAACAGAAAATAGAGTAGAAAAGAACTACCTGTTTATTAAAGAATCATGGAATTTCTCAAGCCAAATTATCCCAAGATATTTTATCTTTATCCCAAAGACTAAGCAAAGAGCATAGATTACCTACTGCCACATGGGGTCTGCAAGACCACAAGGTGCCTGAGAGAAAGACACCTGCTGATTAGTTCTGTCCTTTCAACTAGCCTTGTTGCCTGAAACTTCATGGATTCAGTCTACTGAAAGAAAATCATTCCATCAATGAACGTTACAAACTCTGCATTACAAATATAACCAATAAATAATCATAACATGATCTATATACAACCAAGGCTGCTAAAAGGTTCAAAGATAATTTTATCAGTCTTAACACCACATTACCTCAGATAGGATTTTAACTAGCGATAATATTTCAAAGTGATATTTACTGGCTTGCTCTGTCAAACAATATACACAAGTGGAATTATCAAATGACCTGTGAGTTTAAAACTTCAAGGACATTAAAAACAAAACTCTGACAAACTATCAGAGTTTAAGAGCCTGAGGAGAAAAACAACAAAATGTAATGTGGTATCCTGGATGGAATCTTAGAACAGAAAAAGGACATCAGGTAAAAATTAAGAAAATCCAAATAAAGCCTAGACTTTAGTTAACAATAATGTATTAATATTGCTTCATTACCACACTAATGTAAGATGTTACTAACAGGAGAAACTGGGGTGAGGGTAGGAATTAGGGAGGTATAGACATTGTACTATAGTCTCAACTTTTCTGCAAATTTAAAAATGATCTAAAACTAAAATCTCTTTTTAAGAAAAGACCTACGGGAGCAAGATATTCATATGATTTGATAGCAAGATCTGAAAGATAAGCACCATAAGGAACTTATCACATATAATGACTGAGAGAGGACAAGATTAAAACATGAGGCTAAAAGGAATAGACCTATTTCCCAGGAACTCAATAGGTACTTTTTTCTCCAAATAGTTGCTTCAGATAGAAGTATCAACCAGACGTCCTTCTGCAAGCTCTGGTTATTTCTATTTTAGCCTCTACCTATCTGGATGGGAGCATGTGTAAATTTCTCCAAAGAAATTACAGGCATAAAAATGTTCATAGGAAATCTAGTTGTTTTTGATGGTTTGGTAGGAAAAATGGAGAAAGCATGTATGTTGAACCTGGAAAATGTTTTAATTCTTTTTAAATTGGAGAATTACAAGGTTCTTATTGGGACAGTGGAGAAATTTGGATATGGACTGGATATTACTTATTATATTATACCACATTTAAGTCCTAAATGGAGTAATTATATTGTGGTCCTATAGAAGGAAGGCCTTGTTCTTAAAAGACACATGCTGAAGTATTAGTAGTTAAGCGGTCATGATGGCTACAACCAGCTCTCAAATGGTTCAAAAATATATACAAGTGTGCATTTCTCTCTAGCTTCATCTTTCTACTCATACACAAAATGTATGTATGCACATATTCATACAGATATATTCTCTCTCTCCTCTGCTCCTGCTTCATCCTTTTCTCCTTTCCTTCCTCTACTATATATAAAGGTATATCAGTATTTATCTATATTCTTCTCTAAATATCTGAATTTTTTCAAAATAAAAAAGCTGTGGCAATTCCCCTTAATATATTTATTCTTCAGAATCCATGCTTGGCTTCCCACTACTGGGAGTCTGTCTATATATTCCTCCCTTAGTCTTGCCCTGCCTTGATGGCTCTGGAGTCTTCTACAAGATTTTTCTTTCTCTGCCACCTAACTTATGTTTCCTCTCTATTGTACAAATATTTACCTCTGCTTGGCTTCTGCCCCTAAACTAAGAATCCTAACCAATCAGATTTTTCAATTGTTAGATAAAATGGTGTCGACCCAACAAAAAACCCGCAACCAACCTGAATTCAGGGATCCGAGAAAGACTTCTAAGAATAATTCCAAAGAAGAATCTGGTAGGAGTTTACTGAACTGAGTTTTTATGGAGAGTTAATGGGGTGGGGTTTGATGGGGTGAGGTGAAAGGGTACATGAGATTGGGGAAGCAAGAATAGTTGCGTACCAGCAGCTGGATGGCCACATAGCAGTGGCTAAGGTTTTGTTGTGAAACAACTGTGTGCAGGTATGGTGGGTCCTAGCAGAGAAGGCAGGGTAGCAGCGGGACATGGGAGTTGTGCCGTGATTGCTCCTGAAGCTCAGGCAGCTGGAGCGGCCACTCCAGGAACTTGGGTGGTGGGTAAATGGGGGTTGGACCTATCTTCAGTGACATCTAGAGGACTTTAGATAATAAGGTCTACCACCCTCCTAAGAATACAGTTTAGTGACTACTGTGTACAACCTGAACATGTGTTTCGAAATGTGATTCCTACTATCCCGGGTAATATAACACAATATTCCAACCAAGCATGACTTCACGAGAATGCTGAGGATTGGAATTTTTTTCATCTCACTTCACAATTAGAGAATTTCCAATACTGCACTAAGTTTAAGTCTGTTGTTATTTCCAACCTTAATGTGTGTCATCGGAAGCTTGATTCAAACCTGATCCCTAATTCTCAGTTTTCAAATACCGACAGAGGTTTTCACACAGGCATGCTAATCTTCAGAGATGTCACAAAGCAACAGGCACTAGTTGAACCAGGAGCCCAGCTCTTCCACAGTAAGGACAATAACAAAGTAGGATATCTAATAACTAAAAGATTAGCTATTGATTTATAACTCCTAAAATTATTAATTTCTTATATTGAAGGCATTCGGAAGTGATTGCCTATTCAGAAACTATAAGGGCAGGACAATGCACCTTGTATTAATTCTAAGGAGATCTCAACTATCAGTGAGCAAGAGAATGATAGAAAAGTAGAGAGTTCAATGTTGTAGGTACTAGACTTCAAAGCAGGATATTTGGATTTGCTTCTAATGCCCAAATAATACCTTTTTTTCTCTTCTGAAGCACTTTTACCAGCATGCCTAATGTTCTTATGTTGAGGAGTCTGTTGTTAGACCCCACATGTCCTTTGCACTTACAATATTTCTTTCCCCATTGTATTCTCCACCACAAAATAATACCTCATGCAGTAGTTTTTTAACCACTTACTATGCTTTTTGGGTATATTGTTTAATTCCCTCAGTAATGCAGTGAGACATATTTTATTACATACTGTTTATAATTCAAGAAACAGATTCAAAGTTCAGAGGCTGTTCAAGGTCACACATCTACTGATCGGCAAAGTCAAAAATTCTATCTGGATTGTGATTTATCTTATGTTGCATCACTGAGCTACATTCCCAGACCTTTGTTTATGTTTTATTTTAAGAAAGAGTCTTGCTAAATCACTGAGTTCCCCAGGCTGGATTTTGACTTGTAATCGTCCTGCCTCATCTTCCCAGAGTACCAAGATTATGGGCCTGTATCATCACATCCAGCTATGGCTGTGATTTAAAACCTATCATTTTCTTTTCCATGGTTTGGATAAAGTACCAGATTCAGTAAATTTGGTTAAAGTGTTCACAATGAAAATGGTAGAAAATAGGAGCTCTCATGAACTCTGTATAACAATAATGATTAAAGAGAAAGCAATTGGACTTTTAGTGGCCATTTTCCTTCTTTTTTTCCTTAACTGTCTTTTCCATTACTAGAGACCCATGTTCTACTCAGTCAGACTTGCTTTTCAATAACAGTAGAACTAGATTAGGGGATGCTATTGACAAGAAAAAATGCTTTATCCACATAATATGTGACATATGTGCATGGGGACACTGACTAGAAGAGAAGCTTGTGTGATGGCTTCAAATCCAGAAATCCAGTTGTGTGAGAAGCAGTTACTTCGGTTTTCTCTATTTTTTTCTGTTTACAGCCTTGACACTTGAATGTGGTAACAATTTAAGTTTAGTGGATAAATAACCAGAGGGGTGGATATGATTCACGGAGTGGGAGACCTGGCCACTAGTGCTTGAGGACCTGCTACCACGTCAGCTGTCCATCATCCCATTCATTACTTTTGCACCCAATTTGCTGGTGACTGCTGCACTGTCCCCACAATCCTATTTTAAAGAGGCCTCTGGCGTTTCGAAGTTATGCTTTTGACTTCCTGATAGCCTCTAGAGTACACAAGACTTCATTCCACTACTAGGCTGAGTCAGAGAAACTGGGGCGCTACCTAAGGTTCAGGCCATTTTCTTCCAGCTAACACTGGGACACATGGGACTCTGAACTGTCCCAGATTCACGTCTGCCACACAAGCCCTTCTTTTTTGAGCTTCGGGGTCACCTTGCGCTTCAGCCTGAGAATACCCTAAATGGCCTATCCTTTCAGTTCCACATAGCTGGTGTGTTTGTCAAGTATACAGCGGCAGGTTGGTGCTCCTCTCAATGACTTCTTAGCCATCTGTACTTTCCTTTCCCCGTAGCTCAGGGAATCCTTGGTTTCAACTCAAGAAGCTTTTCCCTGATTCATATTAAATGAATTCTACATGTTTCTATTCTGAGTCCTCCTCATGGGGTTCTTAAGAGGATTTAATAGCAAAAAAGTGTTGCACATGTGTGGCTAACGTTGACCATCACAGAATTTTTAAATCAGTTTTTTTCTTTTTGCAAAACTGGGAATTGAAGCCAGGTCCTTCACACTGAGCTACGCTTTCATCCCTTTTTATTTTTCTACTCTGAGATAGAATCGTATTAAGTTGCTGAGTTGCTCGAACTGGACTCCCATTTAAGAGCCTCCTGCTCAGCCTACCAGAGTATTAGGATCCCAGGCCCAGAGTATTAGGGTCCACAAGGCCGCTGCACCTGGATGCTGTAGGAACTCTTCAATCAAGAGCGCTTTGTGAAAATAACTTTCTGTTAAAAAGATGATTTCTGAATCTATCATCTTTCTGGTATGAGAGGTAACTTTTCACAATTAACATGGCTTTTACTTCAAGTTGACAGAGCTTTATCTTCTTGTCTACAGTCATTATTTTCCTTTGTTATAGGCTCTGAAATATAATTATAGGGTGTACAATTGTGGAATGCCTTTTTCTAATGATTAGTTCATTTTTTCTTTTTAATTTAATTTTGCTTTCTGAAAACAATCAGAAAATTTTGGATAGGCACTTTTTATGCAGATGTGTGGTGTGGATGGATATAAAGCAGAATATCCACAAACCCTCCTCAAATTGCTTACAATCTTTTTAGAAAATAAACTCTAGATGTATGTGAAAAGTTAAGCAATAGGATAAGAGTGTGGCTGAACAATGTGCTGCTGGAAAACTATTACAAGTGATGTGAAGCTTTTTGTTTTGTATTTATTATTGTTTGATTTTGCAGTGTTTGGGGTTTGAACCCAGAACCCTGAGCATGCTAGGCAAATGCCCTATCACTGTTATAGCCCCAGCCCCATGTGAAAGTTTTTAATTAAGGTTTCTAAGAAGCTGGACTTTCAAGAAATTTGTACATTTTTAAAAAGTGTTTTTGAGACAGGGTCTCAGTATGTAGTTCAGGCTGATCTTGAAGTCACTGTGTACCCCAGGCTGGCCTTGAACGTTTGCCTCAGCCACCCAGCTGCTGGGATTATAGACATGTACCTCCACGCCTGTTGAAATGTGTAAATTTTAAAGAAGTGTTAGACTGTTTTCTGATTTATGTTAAAAAATAAAAAACAGAATGATTCCAATCAATGGATCCTATTAACAAATAGAACAGAAAAAGCAAATTTATGGAATTCAAGAAGCCAGAGTGCCAAACCCACCTTTGCCATTTATATGTTGTGTATGAAGTGTGTGTGGAGTGGGGGTGAGAGAGAGAGAGAGAGAGAGAGAGAGAGAGAGAGAGAGAGAGAGAGAGACTTGCCTGTAGATCTATTTTGAGGGGAGGAAGGAGAAAGACTGAGCTGAAGCAACTGGGGGAGAATCTGGCCGCCCACTTCTGCAGCTGTCTAATATCCACATGTCATACAGAAGGAACAATGTCTAGCTGTTGTAAATGTGCTATTGAAAGTGTGTGAGATTATAGAACTATATCCGTACCCACCAGCTGGTGCAGCCTATGATAGTAACTTTTCTATTTATTTGTGTTGATATATGCATTTAATAAATATTTATTGACTCCCCCAACCGTGTGGCTGTTTAAAGTCTGAGAGAGAACTTTTTTTTTCCTCTTTGTATCTAAGGATACAAAGTTATGGATACAGAGTTTCAGGTGGGCTAAACAAATGCTCCACTATTGAGCTACATTCCCAGCCCCCAAGGGGAACCTGATAGCCATAGAGCATACTTCATGAAACACACAATTTGAGACATGGAAATTACTCTAATTCATCATTACAAATTGTGAAGGAAAAGGATGTAGAGCTAATAATGGTGTCATGAGGGCGTGCACTGGCAACTCCAAGATAGTCTCCCCAAGGAAGTGACATTGCAGTTGAGCTCGTGGATGTGTGGGGATTAGTGAGTCAAAGTGACTGGTCTGTGGAAATGCGTTGAGGCATGTAAGGAACTTAAAAGATCATGACATTGGAATTTAGTGAGCAAGGAGAAAAGTGAGGAGATGAGACCAGAGAAGTCGGCAAAAGCAAGATCATGCAGGTCACAGTGTGGGACAAGGGAAGGGTTTTAAATCAAGACAGTAAGATTTCCTCACTGCTGTGTGGATAACTGAGAAGAGGAAAGGAATGGATATGAGGAGAACAGTTAGGAGGACATTGCATCAAAACACTTTTTTTTTGGTTCTGGGGATTGAACTTGTGACCTCGCGCTTGCCAGGCAGGCATTTATGCCGCTGAGCTAAATCCCCGGCCCCCTCATGATCTCTTGTCTGGACCTCTAAGCCCAAGGTCTTCTGCATGATGGGCTACAGCAGGGCCCTGCGGGAAAGCTTTGTGAGGCAAGAGCAGTCCTCGGGCTGGCGGCCAGTCCTTGGGCTGGTGATCAGTCTTTAGGACACAGTTTGGGTAATGAAGTCCTTTGGAGCACCCAAATCTCTAACTGCCTTGTAGGATGCAAGGATTCTGCAGAGGGGTTGCAGGAAACAGTGTCTAAGACCAAATGACTAAAGTAAAGGGATCTCTTCTGGTGGAATCAAGATCATTCTACAGAGACAGAGCAAGGCCTCATCTGGGAAATGGTACCGGCTGTATTCAGTCAAGAATGGATAAAATTCTTGGGTATTTAGAGTAGAGATGCCAGTCTTCAGTACTCGAGCCCCTTGCCGAAAGAAAACTTGAGCTGATGTCAAACTTTTAGTCCAGCTGGTTTTATTGTCTGATTAAGTTGGGCTGTTGCTGCCTCTTCTAGGAAAGGACCAGTGAGTGACTCCTGAAATCAGTCACACAGTAAGGTTTGTGAGTCCAGCAGATAAAGGTTATAGCATGCTGGTGAAGAAAATTGAAGACTGTTTGCCAGTTCCAATGGGTTGCAGAAATCTATGAAATGGCGTGTATTAGACTGCATTGGGAGTTCGGCTCAAGCTCACAGAAAGCTAATGATCTTCCTCCCAGTTGAATGGAGGGGTGATTACATGTGAGACTTCGGCATAACTAAATAATGGAATCTGGAACTAACTGTTTCGGGCTCAATATGTGGCTGTTAACACTTCAGGCAATCAGCCTTATGTCAGAACTACAGGACCTAAGGACACCTCTTTTCTTTGTCCAACACTGAAGTTTTTCTGCATGTAGGGTAGATAGATATGCTACAAGATTCTCTACAACACACATAGGAGTTGGAAAACAATGTAAATCCTAAAAAGAAGCAACATCTGGCAGCAAAATAAAAAAGACAGACAGCTACAGAGAGAAGCAAGTGGAAAGTTCAGCCTATCATCCAGGAAGCAAAAAAGGCAGGTACAACAGAAAACGTCTATGCCAAAGTAAGGACTGACGTAAAAGCATTCCACTTCTCTGTACTCCACTCACTAGGCTCCATCAAGCTAAGCACAATAACACCAGCATTTTGCAAATAAAAGCAACCTATGTACTGGGTTTTATTTGTGTAAAAGCCATAGTTGAGAAAAGAGATCAACGTCTTTCTCACATCCCACTTCTGGTGGCAGACGCTCACAGCCCGGATGTGCCTCTTTGGGATGGTTGTGGCTGCAGTGCAGGGGCTGGGTCCCACTTTCCTTGGCCTGGCCTGTTACCTGTTAGAGACCAGGGTAGATCTGAAAGCATCGTGTGTACAAGAAAGATGTGAAGCTCGGCAGTCCTGCTTCTGCAGCCCTCCTCCGGGGGTGTCCATCACCGGAAAACCAACTTTTTCCGACTCCCCTGCCTCACAGCCACCTCAGTAGCATAGAGGGCTCATCAAACAGAGGAAGACAAGATCTGACATTAAACTGCGAGAAATCAAAACATTTTCCTGGCAAGACTGAGCTGACCTGTACAAAACTGTTTCTCACTCACTTTACCTTTATACCAGATGTTGACTAACCTTAGGACATCTCGTTTCTTTTTCCAAGAAGTTAAACATGTGGCATTCACTTTATTCTTTCTTTTCATTCCTTATATTAGATTATCACATCATCTCCTAGAGATAAATTTAACATATGCCTTTTCTTTTAATTCCCACAAATTTGTAAATTAATTATTACCATATGCTGTTTTATAAATGAGAAATCTGAGACTTTTGAGGGGCAGAGTAATTGCTCAGTTACAAAATTAGTAAATGGCTAACACAGACTTTGAACTTCAACTCTGTGCAGAATTTTTTTTTTTTTTTTTTTTTTTTTGAGACGGGGTCTTGCTATGCAGTTAGGCTGGCCTTGAGCTCACTTTGTGGCCCAGGTTGGTCTTGAACTTGCAACAATTCTCCTTCCTCAGCCTCCTGAGTGCTAGGATTACAAGCATGTGCCCATACCCAGCTTGTGTGCATAATTCTTAACCATTCTAACAAGACCGTTTCCCAATAATGAAGACTGGTTGAAACAAGAAGTGAGTACAGGATTTGGCGGAAGAGAGTGATGACTTTGAGGTAATCAGTATATGCCCCACGGAGACTTGAATAATCCTGGCCAGGCAGTTCTCAAACGCTTCTTCATAACCCTCTTTACATCCTTAAACATTACTGAGGATGCCATACAGCCTTTGGTTACCCATCTCTATCAATATTTACTCTTAGAAATTAAAATTATGAAAATTTTCAATATACACTTACTAATTTACTTAAAATAGGAGTAATAAGCCCATTACATGTTAACCAAAAAATCACTGCTTATGATTACTCTTTAAAATAAAACATTTAATAAGGAGAGTAACATGTTATTTTAGGAAATCTATTGGTAGACAAGAGTCAGATTTTCCTACTTGTGTATTCTATGAATTGCAATAACACCCATCACATATCTTCTGGGAAATTCCACTTATACTCAAAGGAATAGGGTGAAAAGGGAAATAATGTCTCAGCATTATCAAGGTTCCCTGTAACAATCTCAGAGGATCTCGGGTAATATCAGGAATCTTCAGTTCACATGATGACAACCACAATCCTAGGCTTACAATGAAATGATGGAGAACAGATCATCTCCACTAGATTGGTGGGAAGTTTAAAGGCCATGGGGAGTTGACCGTTACTGGAAGTTCTGCCTAAGTCAGACAACATATGAGTAGAGAGAACTGGGGCTGCCTGGGTCTCCCTGATTTCTTCAACACAAACTGGAGATAAACGTAGAATTGAGACACTTTCTTGGTTGCCTTTCTATCCATACCGCTAGGAAAAAAGAGTGATACAATTTTACTACTAGGAAAGGAAAAAGCTATTAAATTTTCTGCCTCCCATGTGTTTTCCATTCAGCCCAACAATTTGGGACTCTCCTGTGCTTCATATATAAATAAAAGGGGAAATCTCAGATCTTAGGTTGGGTGCTCAGCTGAATTTAAATTAAGAGATGACATAGACAAAGACAATGAGCCCTTTTTTCCCAGTCTCCTTCCCCTGAGGCCTCTGTAGTGTCCTCTTATGTGCATACCATTTAAGTTAACTTTTATATGTAAATGGCCTTTCTTTCAGCTTTCTACAGTTTTAAAAATCTTAGTTTTCTTTTTCTTTTGTTTAGCAAATGTACAACATGCAAAATTTGAGTTAGAGGCTAGAGGGAGATAAAGGACCTCTAAATCTTTTGTTGTTACAAAGACTATAAACTGAGTTGTAACTGTATGCCTCCTGGTTTCAACTGACAACATAAACAACTATATCTACTATAGTAAATGAAAACCTATCAGTTTTATATTTCAGTGTTTCCTCTTTACTTATCTGTTATTTAAAATAAATTTTAATACAATGGAAACATATTCTCTACTGAGGAGCCTATGTCGAGGAAAACTATCTAAATCTTTCTAAATCTTCCAATTTATATGGCAAGAGCAGCAGCAGCATCACCGGGAAATTATTAGAAATGCACGTTCTCTGGCCTGCCACAGACATGTGAATCAAAACTCTGGGAGTAGTCTGTGTTTGAACAAACCTTCCGGGTAATTCTGATTCAGTGGCCTAAATAAACTATAAACCATACAGTACTTATGGACTAAAAAATCTAATACCATAAAGGTGTCAATTCTCCCAAATGCCTATTAACAGATGAATGAGAAAACAGAGCATGGTATACATACAATGGAATATTACTCAACTTTAAAAAGGAAGAAAATGCTGACGCATGCCACACAAAGATAAACTTTGAGAACATTATGCAAAGTGCAGTAGGCCAGTCATAAGATAAATACTGTATAAGTGTACTTAAATGAGGTACTTAGAGCAGTCAAATTCATGGAGATAAAGTACGGTGGTCACTGGACAGGGGAAATAGAAAGTTGTTATTTGGTGGATATGGAGCTTCAGTTTTGCAAGATGAAAAGCTGAAGAAAGACTGGTTTTACCACAATGGAAATATACCTAGCGCTACTAAACTACAGACTTTAAAATGCTTAAGATGGTAACTTTTTAAGTTTTAGGTATTTTACCATGATTAAAAATATCAAATGTTTAATTTTAAAAACATTACCAGTCAGTTGCAATATATGTACCTTATCTGGATGCTGATTCAAATATACAAATTTAAGAAAACAAAGTACCTTCTGAGACTCTGGAAATTTCAAGAGTAACTATATAAGGACATTGAGTTATTACTGACTACTTTTTAGGCATGAATTCCAGGCTGCATTGCACTCACAGCAATCTTCCTGCCTCAGCTTCCTAAGTGGTAGGATTACAGATGCGTGCCACTACAGCCAGACTGGTGTTGTCTTTTTAAAGTCTCTGTCTTTTAGAAATGAATACTAAAATATTTATAACTAAAATAGCTTACCGCCTATAATTAGCTTTAATGTACTCAGGCTGGAAGAGCTGATGAAACTAGGTTTGCACGAGTCAGTAACTGTTGAAGTTGATTGATGGGTACACTTGAGTTTCTTTTTCCTCTCTCAGATAGATAGATAGACAGACAGACAGATAGAGATAGACAGACAGATTGTGGTACTAGAGATTGAATCCAGGGCATTTTTACTGAACTACATCCCCAGCCCTTTTATATTTTTAATTTTAAGGTTTTGCTAAGTCAGTTGGTTGTCCAAGCTGGGCTTGAACATTCAATCCTCCTGCCTCAGCCTCCCAGAGTGCTGGAATTACAGCATGTACCACCATGGCTGGCCTCATTGAATATATATAATATACAACTGCATATACATAGATAGAGAGCCAAAAAATGTATATACACTTCAGCAAAAGAAAAATAGTATTACACTTTTTCAACAGATGGTGTTAGCCTCATATGGGGAACCTTAGAGGATGTTATATATTGCAGAAAACTCAATACACTGCTGACCCTTAGAGACAAAATTGAAAAATCATGTGGAACAATCTCAGTGACCAGGGTTACACAAGCAACATTTTGGTGTACTGCTAAATGTCTGGAGGCTCATGGCCAATGCTTTGAGAACCTCTTGTAATTCTAGAGGCCAAAGGTAATGCATTAATCTCATAATGTCTCAATAAGTTTAGTATTAAAGTATTGCAATACTAAAAGTTTTTCTTTTCCTGAAGTGTGTATACATTTTTTGGCGTTCTTTCTATGTACCTATATTTTAAAAATTTTTATGTATTTTATATATCATACATACTTATATATTTTATATGTATTTTTTGTTTGAATACAGATGGTACATCGTATTACTCTTTTTTATTGGATATACATATAGAAAAGATGCTACATTTATATTAATTTGATCACAGCTTACAACATGCTAGTTTTCAACCTTTTCTAGAAAATTTGTTGCCTTCTGTCAGATACCATGGAACTAAGTAGCTCCTCGCATTTCAATTGCCCAGAAGCCAGAATAAACAGCTGTGTTCCATCGGGCACCATCAGTCCCTGTACACAGTCCAGGAATAACATTATGGGTAACTAATGCATATGTCTGTCTGCTGAAAGATATCCTGTAAACCACAAAGTGTCAAAACGTGTGAACTGATTATTACCCTGCAAACAGGACAGCACTGGAGACACTGAGACTGAGGTTAAGGTTAAATTTATCCATGAAGGAAACAGAGAGGCAATGTTTATAAGAAATGGTAGGAAACTGGATACTAAGCACATCATCTAGCTGCTTCAAACCATTGTTCCAAGAGTTTTTTGTTGAAGGAACAATTAGCTATTTCCTGTCATTTATTTCTGTTATGTTTGCATTTTAAAGTACAGCATGATGAAAGATTTTTCTTGCATTTTCTCTAATGAGCTTTACACATTTGTACTTTTCTATATTCAAGCATTTCTGTTTTTTTAAAAAAGACTACAATCAGTAACATTATAAACATGCTTAGTATGCTTCTACCTTTTGCAACTACATTTGAGTTGTTTTCAAAAGGCATATTTTCTCAAATTTATCCGCATAGACAATTGTTTAAAAAGAAACTTAAGAAAAAAATGTAACCACAGCTTCATTTAAAATGTGTTTTTTCTCCGTGACCAACATCTCTCTTTGTATCCTGGCCCTTACCTTTCACAATAGTAGGAAGCCAATCTTGGCACATATTTCATAACAGTAGGACATGTCTCTAAATCCAGCAAATCCACCCGAAGTGCAGTGAAAAAATTATTTTGCTTTCATTTCTGTTTATTGATGGGAAAATGCTCAAAACAGGTTAAGGTTGCAGAATGGAAATATTACTGAAGGACAGAAGTGTTGAGTTCAAGTCATACTTTGATACTAAAGTAGTTGGGTGATGTGGTGAAGAGTACTCAACCTACTGGGGCTTTGGACTCTTCATTCCACCTGGTGAATGTCCTGGCATGTGATCTTTAAGCCATCTTCCAATTTTAACATCCTATGCAATTTGAATTAACAATGCAGCTAAGAACTGGTGTGATATAAGCTTTATAGGTAACTCAAAACCTAAAGTCCTCTATCACAGGTGTTCGTCTACTTTTTCATTCTTTTACCCAATTTAAGTTAAACATTAACAACCAAAACTACAAAAAACAATCAACAGTAAGAAACAAAACATGGAAAACATACAAAACTTGTTATTAAATCTATGAGAATGGAGAACTTTCTGTACTTTTTGTCCATATACCTAAATGAATTGCTTGGCTAAATATGAAATAAAACCTCTCAAGCATTTTAAATTTTTTTCATGCCTATCACCTATGTTCTTAACTCACTAGTTAAAATGGTCTTCTTTTCCATCAGACCCACAACATTCAGGAAAAAAATGAATGTTAGGACTTTGGACTTAGAAGACTTCAAGACTGTTTAGATTTAAAGATTAAAAGTGGCCTGTGTCTCCATCTCCTTTCTTATAAAGTGATAATATAATAGCTCTCTCACAGGTCATTGTGAAAATAAGTACAAAATATGGTAAAAGCAATTGCTATGTATCAAGTATTCAGATTATATTTTCTTCCTCACTTTCCAAAATCACAAAAGTAATAGCCACCACAAAATATCGGTTAACCAAAAGATTTACTGGATGACATTTAAACGTCACCACAAGTCTAAGAAGGGATAGAAAGGTGGAAGTGTCAAGACTGATCAATCAAAGTAGAAAAAAAGATGGGAAAAGAAATACATCAAATGTAAGCAGTAGTCATTTTTGGATTGTGGGAATACATGTGACTTTTATTTTTTCTTTGTTGCTAACTGTATTTTCTAATTTTCCCATAATGAATATTGCATTCATAATTAAGAATTTTAAATAAATTATATAAGCCTACATAATTATGTAAACCCATTAGTTAAGCTGAACATCACTTCTTAATAATGTGATTCAATAGGAAGATTTAAGCACAGCCAATGACGTATTCTTGCTAATAAGTAAATAAATAAATAACTCAAATCGATTCTTT
>PVJX010017875.1:22246-37685 GCA_004027295.1 Dolichotis patagonum
TAATATATCTCGCTACCTTCGAAATAGCTGCCTATGCCATCAGATATAACAAAATCAAACAAAATAAAACAGAATAAAACCCAATGCAAGCAAACAATGAAAATGATACAGGACTTCAAAACAAGACAACAGGGAATTAACAATGGCCACCATCTCCAGAAGATCCCCATGGATGCTACACTGTGTCCCGTGATTCTCTGAATAGATGATCAGACTACCAGCCTTAAACCTGCAAAGTCAGTGCAACACCAAACACCACAAGCATCAAACTGCATTTCACCTCAGTAGCTATCTTTGCAGCTTGTGTTTCTCCAAATCAGCCAGTTGCTTACTGGGGCGGGGGTGGGGTGGGCTGGCTCTTATTTCCCAGCCCATGTGCCAGAGGGGGCTGGGGTTTGGCTGTCCCCAAGTGGTGGCGGCCCACACATGGCACTGGTTGGCGGGGAGGGCATGCTTCTTGTTAACTTCTTGCTGTCTTCCCCAGGGAACTCATAGATTAAATTTTTTTTTTTCCTTTTTGAGACAGGGTCTTGCTATGCAGTTCAGACTAGCATTGAGCTCACTTTGTAGCCCAGGCTGGTCTCAAACTTGCAACGATCCTGCTGCCTCAGCCTCCCCAGTGCTGGGATTGCAGGCATGAGCCACCATGCCTGGCTAGATTAAAACATTTAATGCAAAGTGTGTTCACACTTCAAGGTTCCTTGCTTGAATTCCAATTCAAATAAAACAAAAAGAGTTGTTTTTAAACCAAAAAATCTGAACGCAGATTTAGGTATGATTAGTTTACAAGAATTATTGTTAATTTTGTTCAGCAATAACAATATTGGGATTGTATAGAAAAGAAAATGGGGCCTGGTGAGATTGTATAGAAAAGAAAATGGGGCCTGGTGGTACATGCCTGTAATCCCAGCTACTCAGGAAGTAAACGCAAGAGGATCAAAAATTCAAGACAAGCATGAGTGAGACTGGTTTAAAATAAAATTTAGAAAAGGGGAGAGAGATTTATAGGTGGTATAGCTCTTGCCAAGCAGGAGACAGACCCTGGGTTCTTAGTAGGAAAGAGAGAGAGGATATTGCCATAATCATGGGTAAATGATAGATTTGGAATTTGCTTGAAATACTCCAGTAGAAATAAAAATAAAGAAGTGCAAGGCCTGTGTAGTGGTACATGCCTATAATCCCAGGACATGGAGCCTGAGGTGGGAGAATCACCACGAGTTCAAGGGTTGCCTGGGCTACATAGTGAGTTCACAGGTATCCTGAGCTACACAAAGTGAGGCCGTGGCTAAAAACAAAAACAACAAATTTTTTAAAGAGATTGTGATCTTTACAAAGAGCAGTGGCTGATGAGTGAAGCTGCCTCTTCTGATTCTGACCTCTTCCTGCTGTGCTCTGCCTTGTCCTCTATTGCGATGACAAACCACAGGCCCATGCCAACTGTACCTCTCGACATGGCTGGGTGGGTCTCAGTGTGGCTGGGTGGGTCAGTAAAATACAATTGCGTTCCCAAGTCATTGCCAGGGATTTGGATTTTTAGCACTTGTTCCAGAAAGCTGAAGGCTTCTAAGTAACATGACTCACAGGAGAAAGGACCTGTTATTTTCTGGTGAAAGACTGATTCTTTGAGAGATAACAGGTCAACAGGTCACGACTTAAATTTGTTCTTTTCAGTGAATTGTATTGACAAAGTCATCAACACTGAGCCAAGAAGTTTATTTTATGCCTGTTACCTTGTGTGAGAAGTTGGCTGTTGTTTTTCTTATGGTCAGTTTGCACCCTTCCTGTGACTTTTCCATTCTGTTTTAAATTCTTCCAGTCTGTACACACATTTTTGTTTGTTTTTTGAGATGGGGTCTCACTATATAGTTTGTACTGGCCTTGAACCCTGTAGCCTAGCCTGACTTGAAACTCCTCCTGTCTTAGCCTCCTGACTAATGAATGGGATTACAGGTATCTGTACACACTTCCATACATATGTATGGCTTTGTGATCAACCATCTGGCACTCCCCATCCCTTGCCAAACTCTACATACTTAAGAGTTGATCCATACCAGATGTGTTTAATTTAGCAAAGCCTTTCACAGGACCCACGTGAATTACTGACTGCAGATTCTGTCTTCATGTATACTTGGCTACTTAAAAAGACAATTAGTCTGTTTTCTCTGTTGATTATTTCTAACTAGAATTTAGTGAGTGGAATATCCTTATGCTTGAAAGAACCATAACAAGCACATTTATAATCATGCTGTTTTACCTGGGGAAGATGAATCAGATATGTATGATTCACACTCTCCTGGGCCTGAGCTGTATGCCTGACTCCAAAATGAGTAGACATAGTATCAAATGTGATATTATGTCAGTATCAAAATTCCTGCCAAAATCTGATACAATAATAAGTGCTAGTTGTTCCCTTGTTACAAAATGAGATAATTTTAAAAATGGTTTTATCAGTGAACATCTTTTCTTCTACTGGATGCAAGTGACTTGTAGAAAAAGATACAATTATTCTCTTTTCAACCAATACCTCATAGACAGCTAGAACTTGCAAGCCTTTTTAGGGAAGAGCTTAGTGCTATAATCTGCATCTGTGGGTGCTCACAAGTTACTTACTGACCATCAGGAAATTGGATTTTCTGGGTTGTCTATTAGAAAAT
Organism: Dolichotis patagonum; assembly: GCA_004027295.1. Taxonomy (NCBI): domain Eukaryota; kingdom Metazoa; phylum Chordata; class Mammalia; order Rodentia; family Caviidae; genus Dolichotis; species Dolichotis patagonum. The sequence continues at coordinate 24,901 of PVJX010017875.1, forward strand.
ATTTTATAATAGTGCCAATGTGGACTTAAAAAGAATTAGAATTATGTATTTGAAGTCAGTATTTGATAGACTATACATTTAATTAAAGTTATTTGTTGGAATGACTAAATAAGAAAAAGTTCTCAATTTCTATTTTGAGTCACTGCATTATTTGAATCCACCCAGAGCCCAAACAAAACATATAGACTTGAACAAGCAAGATGTTTCTCAGAATGTTATCCCAAGGGGGACTTCCACTTGTGAATGTCTGAATTTCAGGACTCTGCCACTTTTCCCTCCAGTGTGTTTCAGAATTGTTAACACTCAAGGAATCTCACATTAGGTAGACATTAGATTTTCCTCTTTGTCTACTGAAGACAAAATGTCCATCTTTCTTAACATAGCAACATGACTAAGTACCAAGTCTGAGGTGTGTGTAACCTGTGTTCCTGTGGCCAGTCCAACCCCCAGATAAAATTCTGAAGCTAAAAGGAAAGAAAAAAATCAAAAAGGAAGGTGTAGTTTTGTTTGACATCAGCAGCCACTATAAGACCAACTTTGAAAAAGACTACACAGAATCTTGTTAAAACATTGTACAAAATTAATTCAGCGATTTAGTAGGTGTTAAATGCCATTCTTGGAGGTAGGGTTACAGCCTAAACAAAAAGAACAAAGTTTGTCCTTAGAAATTTACATCTTACTTGGAGACAGAGAACAAAGATAAAAACAAGTACATACTATGGAGAAAAATAAGACAGTGCGATAGATCATGGCTAGAAAGGTCCCTTAGGGTACAGGATGAAGAAGTCTTAGTGCATAGGTATGATAAGGAGCAGTCATATTTGCAAGACACCTGGGCATAAGCCTTGTTCTGACTTACTGTGCAGCAGGATGGTACAGTATTATGGACCGTTTTTGGTTGTCAATGGCTGTGTCAGGGAGGAGTGGGAAAAGCAGCAGCACCCACAGTTCAATGCTCCTCTGCTCTGAAGGTACCTCAGGCAGTGTGGGCTGTGGAGACCACCTAATTCCTGGAGTCTTCAAGAGAAAACGAGAGCACGCTGTCCCAGTTACTCTCTTAGCTTGTTTATTCTCTCACTTTGCACAAATCATTTTAGGTCGTGTGTGTGTGTGTGTGTGTGTGTTAGGGATGAGGATTAAACTTTGGACCTCGTATATACTAAACACTGGCTATACCACTGAGCTATCACACCAGTCCTGTTTTAGGAATCTGAAGCTAAGTCCTAGGCATCATTTTTACTATCCTTGAACTTGAAGTAATCTGCATGATCTGGCCAGGGTAGGGCAAAATAAGAATACATTACAAATACACATTGCCAGTGCTGGCGTGGAAGTGGAACCTACTTTAGAAAAGATGACCAGGCAGACTTAACTAGTGAAATAGGCAGAGATCTGAATGAAACACTGCAGTGAGCCTTGGGATGTATGTAGGGGAAGGAAGGTGTGTGTGACCTACAAACAACAAGTGCAAAGCCTCTTGGTATGTTCAAAGGAAAATGAGGTACCCGCATGCCTGCAGACATAGGAAAGGAGGAAATGTGGTAGATGGTATAAGGCGAGGTTCTGGGAGGCCAGTTACTTACAGTTGTGTCAGCCACTGTAAGAACTCTGACTTTTATTCTGAATGGTGTGGCTCAGATTTAGGAAAGAACACTATTCTTTTGGAGACTAGACCCTAAGGGCCAAGTATAAAAACAAGACCAGTTACCATAGTACTGCAATAATCCAAAGAAAAGATGACGGTGTCTTACACTAGTATTTTAGCAGTAGAGAGCAGGAAGTGGCTGAATTCTAGGTAATCTGTATTCTGAAGACAGAGTGCACCAAATTTGCTAACAGATTAGATGAGTGCTTTATGAAAAAGACTATTATCAATGGTATAGCACATGGTTAGCATGCATGAGGTCCAGAGTTCAGTCCCCACACCCAATACACACAGATGATCCTAAAATGGTTTGTGCAAAATAAGAGAATATGCAACCTCTGAGAGGAAGTGGGACAAGCTTTGCCTCCCTTGTTTGCTCATGAAGACTCCTGGTACCAAGGATGACTGTACAGTTTTAGACTAAAAGTGGGGCGGGGAGGAAGAGTTCAGATGAGGAAAACTATGAGAAAGCTACACGTGGGGAACCAAGTCTGGCTCTGAATATTGTTAGATCTAACAATGTGTACTGGACTGGACAGGCAAAATGGAGGTTTGAAAAGATAGCACCCATACCTTGCAGACAGGACCAACCACTGGCCCATGGGTTGAACATACCTGTATTACAATAAAGAAAATAACAGAAAATAGTTTTGTTACTTATATACACAAACTGTATTATATATGGCCCAGGCAGGCCAAGTGTGTCTAACCCATGGTCCACCAGCTGGACCACCAGCTGGACATACTGCAGGGAATTTAAATGAAATGATAAGCAAATTAGAAGAGTTTACTTGAAAGCATACATAATATACTTGGTATAAGGGCTTTCATTCTAAAATAATTGGCAACAGACTTACTTGTTCTTAGTGATTGTGATTATAAATCTAGTATTTAACTGCTATATTTTCACATATTTATCATTTATATTTTATCAATCTCCCGGAAAGATATGAAGCTTATGCTAAAGATATTAGGTACATTTTAAGACATGACCTTCCACAATCATAGCAACTTTCTTCATAACAGCTCCAAAATGCAAACAGAATACCTATACACAGGAGAAATGATAAAGAAATCGTGGTATGCACACAACAAGAATAATACTCAGCAACTGAAAAGAAACTACTATGGACTCATGAAACAACATGGATGAAGGTCAAAACATTCTGAGTGAGAAAAAAGCCAGGAAAAAAGGATTACACACTGTATGATTCTATTCAAATGAAATTCAAGAACAGCCAAAAATTAATCTATGATCATAGAAACCAGAAAGCAGTTACAGGAGATGGGAGTATTGACTGGAACGGGGGACAAAAGAATTTTTTAGCATGATAATAAGAGTCCTAATGATTGTTAACATGGATGCATAAAACTCAAAATTCACTGATCCAAATACTTAATTGTAGATATTTTACTGCATGTAAATTCGTCCTAAAACACACAAGAAAATGTGAGCCAAGTAAAATACTTCAAACTCCACTAAAAAGGCTGTATTCTGCAAAACCTAGGCTACAAGCAATTAAACTAATTAAGCAAAGTTCAGTTTTGAGTTTCCCAGCAACAGACGCAAAAGTAAAGCAAATAATGTAGTTCCATTACCTACTATATGTATTAGAAGAGAAAGTTTTTCTAACACTAAATTTAAGAATACATTTAAGTTACTAATTATCACACAATATTTTCATTAGCACTTTTATAAAAGTTGAAGGGATATTTGGGGCTAATTTTTATCAATGCTTAAGGAAACACAGGAAAATAGATATTAAGTAGTCATTCTGTGAAGTCTTTTCTATAGGAAGATATTCAAGGTTCCATGGTGTTCTAGAGTAACAGCTAACTGCAGGAAAATATCTAGAAAATCATCTTAGAGGAACAGGGCTCTCAGATTTCCAGGCTTTCTTGCCTTCCTGGATGTGTTAGCAGAGTTTGTAATTAAGGGTGGATATCATATAATTGAGGGTTAAAGTGTAATTTTCTCTGGGTTGATTAAAACCAGGTGTGTGAGTTTTAGCTACTCTACTAATTATAGCTGTTAAGAAATGTTCTAAAAGCTTGCCATATTCATACCCTAATTGAAAAATCATTCCTGCCTCTACTTAGTCCAGGTGCTTAATGGATCTTTCTCCCTAGGATCCTGAAAACTCCATTCTGAAATCTCCTGATTGACAAATTATGACGGGCAGTAATTTGTTGTGCAGAACTCCCTACTTTTAAGACATTTAAGATCCAGGCCCAATTTATTAAATACAAATGGCTTCTTCTGGTCCTTTGATAACAAAAAATACCTCATACATTTTAAAATTTAGTACTAATGCTTTTTGATAATCATTGAGTCATGAAAGGATGTATCCTTTTGAATACGGAAAGGCATGTGACCCAAAATACTATGCATGATACAGCATGTAAAATATAAACTTGGTTTGAAACATCTGTAGCTATGTCATCTGTTTCTGTCATATAAAAATTTTAATAAGGCCCCCACAGAACATTTTACTGAGAACAAGGCTGTGCAAGGTTGAAATAACCTCCAAGTAAAACTCTAACCAGCTGAATGAGCTGACCAACTCTAAGTTGATTCATTTATTCAACAAACATTAACTGAATTGCCCATTTGAATGCTTAAGATTGTCTGCCAATAAATGACTTTGGCTTTAGTGAAGTTAACACACTCCTTTTTTCTAGCTGCAGTTGAACAAGATGTTACTTCATTCAATGTCATGATTATATGCCAAATACTGAAGATACAGCGGTAAGCTTTGCTAATGGTCTAGTGGAGTGCTGCATAGATACTGTTAAAGTAACATGTGAGTCAGAAGGCAGCTGTAGTGGCCTGAGGAAACTTAATCTGAGATCTGAAAGACAAGGAGTTAAACACACCATTTATTTATGGAGGGAAAAGGACGTGTAAAGGGGAAAACACTGTCAGGCAGGACTGCCAGCTAATATGAAGTAGAAAGAGGTTAGAATACAAACAAATGGAGAAGCACAAATAGGAACAAAATTTTCAGGCTTAATAAGGTAATGGATTTTTCTTCCCTAAATGCAGCAAAATACAGAATTTCAGATGTGATCTGATGTGTATTTAAGGCAACACACAAGTCATATTATATAGACTGGAGGCCAATTAGATTTTGAAAGACAGTGGATATTTGTGAAATGTTTTATCAGTCAAAATAAAGGTAACTGTGGAAAAGGTTAGGATGATATACAAGAAGGAATAATTTATTCAATAAGTAATTATGAGTGCCAATGACATGCCAGGGATCCTACTAAGACACTGATGAGATATGGGGGATGGGGTCGCTGGTAGAGCACATGTTTAGCTCAGAAGGCCATGGTTTGAACTCCAGCAATGCAAAACAAACCACTAACTGGAGGCTAATGTAGCAAGTACTTTGACCAAATAAGCAAGAATGACAAAAAACTTACGCCACAAAGAAACATACAATGCAGTGAGTTTGAGAGACAGGATAACCTTTCTTACCGGCTCATAAAAGGATTCCCCTGAGCAACAGATGTCTGAACTAAATCCTGAAGGCTGAATGGAAGCTAGCTAAAGGATATGGTGAACACACAGAAGTATTTTTCAAGGAATTAAGAATTACATTTACTAAGAAATGGTAAGGCAGCCAGTATGGTAGGGTGCCAAGAGCAAAGGGGAGTTTCATCCAGGTGTGGCTGGTCTGCTGGGCACGGCGGCACAAGCCTGTACGAAAAGGCTAGGGTAAGAGTATCGGAAGTTTAAGCCTGGCCTGGGCAACTTAAGTAATGGGACCTTTCCTCAAAGTAAAATATGGCTAGGAAACAGGTGATGTACCTCAGTGTGAAGGCCCTGGGATTCATTACTACTGAATACATACCGCAGGAAGAACAGTAATGAGAATAAAATTCATGAAAAGTTTTGAAAAGATCCTTATGATTGTTACCATGAGAACAGATTACAGGGATGCAGAGATGGGTTTGGTGAAGTGGGTTAAGCCATAACTACAAAAACCAGGAAATTATTTTGAATTGGATGATTGGGTGACTGTCCTCCAGAGAATGGAGTTTCCGGCTTGGCTTTCTTAAAGATACTCCCAGTTTTGATGATAAAATGGTATCATTTGACAGAAGTCATCTGTATCTTAGTTCGTAGGACAAGAACAAGGTTATCTAAGAATTGTATTAAAAAAATTAGAATCGTTGGCAACAGGCAGGGGGATAGTGGCAAAGGCTTACAATTCTACTACTTGGGAGTCTGAGACAAAAAGATGGCCACCAAGTTTGAGGCCAGCCCCGGCTACATAGTGAGTCGAAGGCCAGCCTGGACTACATAGCAAAGCCCTGTCTCAACCAAAAAAAAAAAAAAAAAGAAAGAAAAGAAAAGAAACCAACAGTCTCCCTTAGGGAATGACAGAAAAGGAAATATTCACATTTTACCTTTAACATTTTTATATTTGATTATTTTTACAATGAAAATGTATACAAGTTTAAAAAACAAATACAGAAGCCATATGCAGCAGTGCGTGCCTAGAATTCCTTCTATTTAAGAGGCTGACGTGGAAGGGTTACCTAGGACTGAATTTTGAGCTCTCACAAGAGCCTACTTCCAGCCCTTCTGCTTCTCAGGATTAATCTACAAATGAGATCTGCACCTCACAAATGGATACATAACTAGTATCTGGAAATATTTTAGTTTACTGCTCTAAAATTCAGTAAATATTTAAAAAAAAACTTTCAATTGTTTTTTTTTTTTTTCCAGTAAGATAGAAAGCTAAAATGATCAATGGTCAAAGAGCTGGAACTAAATCATGCTTCTTCCTTAAACAAGTACTATATTAACTACCAAGACCAGAAGAGAAGAGAGCTGGCAATGACCAGACAACATCTTCAACAATTGGATAGTTCTATGGGATTTAAAGTATTCCTTTTTCTACATAAACACATTCTTATCTAGGAAATAGTTTCAAAGAATTAAACGTGCAAGTATTGGTGTCCTAAACAGATTAGGATTATTCTTAGTAACCAAGTCTTTGACTGTCCAGTAAACTACTAAAAGTGTGCTTAGAATTTTATAGGTCCAGCCAGCGTTAACTTACAACCACATCCAAAAATGGAATCTGGACTTTTCTTTCCGAGTCCATTTGCATTACTAACAGTCTTTGTTTCATTAGGTTCTATATTCCCACTTTTGTTGCACTAACCACTCAGAACATTGCATACGTTTTTCTTTGCATTCCACTAAGAGTAGTGAAACAAAAAAATTTTAAAAGATCTGGAAAACCCAAACTGAAAACATGAATTAAAATATAAGATCATTGAGCCGGGTATGGCGGCACGCATCTGTAATCCCAGCACTGGGGAGGCTGAGGCAAGAGGACTGTTGCAAGTTTGACACCAGCCTGGGCTACAAAGTGAGTTCAAGACCAGCCTGAACTGCATAGCGAGACCCTGTCTCAAAAAAGAAAAGAAAAATTTAAAAAATCATTTATTTGCTATTGTAATTAATTCAAAAAAATATTGCCAACAATTGTAGAGCTCCATGAAGCACTTTCATAGCCATTATTATTAACCACCTTTTTAGCCAGATTCTCATTCCTGTTGTCACAAATTCCTATTAATTTCCCAAATTTATATTTTCTGACTTTCATGTACTTTATTCAACCAGCAGCACCAACAGAACATGCTGCAACAGAACACCCACTGAAATCTTAATACGATGACATTAAAAGATAGTGCTTTTGGGAAGTCATAGCGTGGAATCAGTGCCTTTATAAAAGGTCCCAAGAGGCTGGGTGGGGTGATCAACAGGAGGAATGGACATGACCAAAGTATGCAGGCATGAAAAAACAAGAAACTCAGGCTTGTAAAATATGAATAAGTACATATATGAGTATGTATTTATACAAAGATCTCTCCAGAGCTTTTATTAAGATACACTATTTCATTATATGATAATGTATATCATATATACCCCATATTAATATATATGGACTATAGTATATATTCCGTATTTATATGGGATGTATTACCCTAATACAATTAATGTGGGATCCCATATTAATTGTATACATTGTATCCTACAGTATATCTATTGATATACTGTAGTCCCTCAATTCATGAACTTAATTCTTTCCATGATCCTGGTCTCAACCTGAGAACTGAACTGAATACAATTCAATGCATAGGCTCGATGTTGACCTTATGGAGAAATTTGATTCAGTTGTCTAATTTGGGATATATATATATGAGGAGGCCCCAGAGAGACCCCACCATGGGGTGGGGGTCACAGAGAACAGATGGCTGTCCATCTGTGAAGCAGGTCCTCACCAGGCACCCTGACCATTGTCTTTCCAGCGTACAGAACCATGAGAAACAATGTCTGTGTACAAGCCGCTCGGTCTGAACTTTGCTGTAGTGGACCAAATGCAGTCAAAATTGAAGGTCAGGGAAGGTCAGCCCAATTTCCCTAGAAACCAGATTCCTTTGTATGTTTCATTTTCTTTTTCCATCCTTAAGGTGTGGTTTTTCCAAACCATACAAAGAATGAAGACTATAGCACCGCACAAGTTCACAGGAAATAGTACATCTGAGTTTCAGAATTCTGGGAGACACCTGAGTGAACAAGCTTGGCGAGAGGGGCATCCTCCTTTCAACTTACCCTAACTAGGGGAAATTATACTGGTAATGGAAATAAAAGTTTTGGGTACCAGCTTAGACCAATCTGGCCAAATCACTGTAAATCTTCTGAAGAAGAGTGTTTTACTAAAATGATACAAAAAAAAATCTTATGAAATTTTAATGAAACGATTGTTATAGTAAAGTATGAATATGGTCTTGGAAACTTGGGAGCCTGCCTGAAACTGGACTTTGATGAAAGCAAAGAAACTCCTATAGTGAGAAGCCAGTGAGAAGTTGGGGTTGTTAGCACCATTTATGCCATGAATGTGGCATTCTTATCAACAGGAACACAGAAACATCTTATTCCAAAATACAAACCTTCAATAGTAGCCCACAGACTATTGAATGAAGATGGCATATTAAAGAGGTTAGGGACCTGGATCAGTGGTACAGCACATGACAAGTTTGTGCAAGGCCCTGGATCCAAGGCCCAGCAGTAAAAGAGAAAAAAAAAAAAAAGGAAAAAATATATATGAGGTCCTCCATTATCTGGCCCCATGCACTTTACATTTTATAGTATCACTGACTCGTCTAAATGTTTCTAAAATGCTTGGACTGGTTTGATCCTGTTCTTCTCTCTCACAGTATTGATCACAATGCAGTGGTTGATGATTTACCATCTCTTTTATTAGATTGTAAATCTCCTCAAAGGTAGTTGTTTCTCCTCTGCAGATGACGTATCTTCAATACTTAATATTATATGTTGGGCATATATATAATGAATGCTGAATGAGTACAGTACTCTTAAATGCTTGTAGGTCCCTGAAAAGAAGTCATAAAAATTTTTACCCCTGAACATTTACCTAGCTGGCCCAAAGCTCTGACAATGTTACTGAAATGAAACACACAGCAAAGAGTTAGTTAAATGACATCCTTTTGGCCCAGAAATGGTTTCCAGACAAGATCCTTCATCGGTTTTTGAAACTTCAAAAGATTCTGACTTTTATTTAAAGTCAGAATTGAAATTTTTTGTCTCACGAATTCACAGAGAAATTACTCTCAGGCACTTTGAACAGTGGTAGATTATGAATTACTTCAGATAGGAAACCACCTTAGCAATATAAAAATCACTACCGTGACTTGCCAGGCATAATGGTGCATGCCTGTATTCCCAGCTAGTCAGGTGAGGTGAAAGGACTGCTTAAGGCACTGTGCAACAGAGAATCCCCATCTTAACAAACGAACAGAAATCACTAACTTAGCAGGGCATGGTGGCGCATGCCTATAATCCCAGAACTCGGGAGGCTGCGGCAGGAGGATCACTGTGAGGTTGAGACCTGCTTGGGCTACACAGTGAGACTCTATCTCAGAACAAAACTAAACAAATCACTTTCACTCAAAATACTCCATTTGTGAGAGATATTCTCAAGAGAAGTATTTTATGTTCCCTGGAAACTTCAGGGTTATTAATAGCCTTTCTATTACCCAAAAACAAAATAAAACTTAACAAAAATAAACCTACAGCATTTTATCCTAAATAGCATCATTCAATGTGACTCTAGTAGTATCCATAAAGAATATGGTTTAGTGTTAATGGCTTATTTTTATTAAAAAAAAGTCTATGACCTTATCCACTTAATTACCTTAAGATATGAAAACCAAATTATTCTTTGGCTTTATTATATGGTAAAAACAACACACAGTCTAGTCAAACAACTTTGTGATATTTATATTCCATTGCACAGATATAGGTTATACAAATTAGTAACACAATTTCTTAAATTCCAAACATGTTCTAAAATATCATTACAGCAGATGCCTGGGATATTGAAACATAAAGGTAGAAATTATACTCTAAATAGTTAAATGCAACAATGAAAATACTGCACATTTTAATTAAAGGAAAAGATGTGTGCTTAAATGCTCTAATAAACTAGGTAGCAGAGCAACTAACACTACAAATAAGTCACTGTGGTCCATTTTAATATATCCATATATATGATTATTCTTTATATAACCCCTCCTCTTGAAAATGCACAACTAAAACATACAAATCCAGATAAATGACTTAAAGAAATTTTAATTTTCCCTAATACTTAAGATCTATGGTGAAGTGGACTATTATCTATGACTTCATACACTTAATAAAGCTAAATATAAAAGACACCACACTTAGAAAGAAGGAAACATTTTTTAAAGATAATAGTTTTAATTGAATTAATGAGATGAAAAGATAGTGAGGCCCTGTTTGCTACTTACATGAAAGAGTTTTAAAAATAATCACTGCACAAAATACAAAGGGTGGGTTTATGCACTATGGCATTATATTTTCCTCCTTGTTTTTCTTGACTGTTCAAGAGCAAATTAAAGTTTCCACGGCAAATTTATTTTCAAAATGCCGAATTGTGATACAATCGCTGGCTTCCCGTTTCTGAATACCTGTTTGGCAGGAAAAAGGTTTTTAAATTTTTGGAACAAATATTCACATTAATCAGCACTTCTTTTTCTGATATACTAAAGTATTTCACACTATATTTCATAAATTTCTAGTGTTTTGTGTACACTGGAGAAAATATTTTTTCTTTTTCGGAACTATGTAATTTCAGATTATAGCAACAATAATAATGCCTTACAAACAGCTTACAAATTTATAAACTTGAAGGTAACAGAAATGTTCTGCTTCTTGATTATGGTGGTATTGGTATGACCATGTGTGAATTTGTGGAATTCAAAACTTGTATTTATAAGGGCAAATTTCACTGTAGGTATCAATTTGACTAAACAAATTATGAACTAAATTTTTTTAAATCTAAGGAAGCAAGCTGTAGGTTTCAGATGCTTCATCAGCTCAAAGTGAAAGGACATTTATTATTAAAAGTGCTACTATGAAAAAGCCAGGAAAAAAAAATAAAAAGCCTGAAAAGTATTTTTACTGGATGATATGATCACACAGAAATCACAGTACAATGTCTTTTTAATGGCACTTAACTTTCTACAGTTTTGCCAAATATACTTTCATTTTATTTTTACAATGGAAAGGAAATGGGATATATTGTTATCCTTATTTTTCAGATGTAAAAACGAAGGTTAAGTGACTTTACAAAGCTACAAATTAGTTGTATTAATGTTCATAATTCCTTACCTAGATTCTTATTAACCTAACTGTTTATCCTCAATGGGATTCAAAAGGCAAACAGCCTGCTTAGACTTCAGATCTCAGAATACAAGTGAAGAGTTGGTCAAGAGACCTGGATAGTAAGACCCCACTCAGTACAGCTGGGCTATAGTGGGGATGGAAAATCAGACAGGGTAGCTATATCAAAGATTACTAGCATCTTGCAGCAGTGACATTTCACCCTGGTCCTTCTCACTATCAGAAAAGAATAAATTTAGAATTAAAATGATTCAATGTAACCTCACAGCAAGTATAGATATATGTACAATGACTAAGTTTTGTCTAAATCATTTAACACAACAAAATGGCACAATCAACTTCCCTGCCAGCATTTTAACATTAAAATGCATTACCTTTAATAGTTTCTCTGCGTTGCAGTTTGTAAGTTTCCTTGTCATGACACAGTCGATAAATAAAGAAACCCAGGTGATCGATATTTTCAATTCGATCAGTAATAACCATGTGTTCATGAATCAGGTAAGACTGAGGCAAATAGGTTCCAGCCTACATTTAGAAAATAAATTTGAGTATCTCAAAATATATATTCCGCAAACTAGGAAAACACAAAATTCTTAGATATCACATTAGTAAACAGAGATCAACCTACCATCTATTTCTATACAACTTTTTTTTCAACTTTTTTTTTTTTAAAGACAGGGTCCATCTTTCCCAGACTGGCTCTTAATTCCTAAGTTCAGGTAATCTTCTGGCCTACGTGCACACCATTGTATTGCTGGAATATTGTTATGCTCATTTATTTGCATATTGCCTATGGTATTAAGACTTAAGCAGCTGGTTAACATTTATCCTATGGTCCTTTTAAAAAAACTTAAAACATAATGTAACAAATACTTTAATTTCAAAATAAAAGAATTTTTTTAAATTGCAAGCCTTTGTTCTTTTTCTATAACATCCTTGGTTATATTCTGTTAAAATGGGCTCCAAAGAGCTAATTTCTCAACAGGGAATTCCTGGACACTAACAGTACCATTAATTGAAAACAGTAATAATTTTTATACCTTAATGTTAATGAGTAATTCCAACAGGTTTCTGGGAGGCATAACAATGGAAGTATTCAGCGGGATCACGTAGCACTTATCCAGGTTAAGATCTAAATAGGCCGTGAGTTTCTGGGGGAAAAAAAAGATATATTTTAATTAGATTAGTATCTTTAAGATGGGCAGCAACTGGATTTTAAATAATTGGTACCATTAAAACAGGTTGGCTTTAGAATGCATAAATCACTTGCATTTCAACAAATCAAGATTCTGGTGAAACAAGAATGAGGGAAGAAAAATAAATACTAGTAAATGCAATCCTTATCAGGAATTTGTTTTTGTAAGTAATAACAATACTTATTAAAAT
>PVJX010017876.1:0-37595 GCA_004027295.1 Dolichotis patagonum
TATGTGTGTTGAAATGAACAACTACTTTGAAGAAAAAGAGACATTATGGTATCCATTGTTGATTTCCTACCATCATGCTGTGAAATCCTTTGTTTATTCTTTGTTTAGAGTGGTTTTAGTCTGTTTGTATTATTTAATCCCAATGTACATGAAGGTATGGACAGCTATTTTGAAGAGAACAAGAGACACTATGGCAGTCATTGTTGATTTTCCTATTGTCTGGTTTGAAAGCTTTAATGCTTTCATTATTCTGTTTTGATCAGCTTTATACTATTTTGTTTTGTATGAATTCTTTGTGTGTGAAGATATAGACAACTATTTAGAAGAAAACAAGGGACATTCTGGTAGCCAGTGTAGATATCCTGTTACCTTGCTTTGAAATCCTGTGTCATACTGTTTTCTTCTGATCTGTTCTGTTTTGTTTTACCGTCTTTGAAATAAAAAATGTAGTAAAATTTTATCATATACTTGTCAATAGAGAATAGACTATACAGTTCAAAGTTTCAAGGATTTTTTCTGGTTCATTGATTATTTAGAACTTGTAAAGTTTTAAATTCCCCAATAGTAGGTTTGTAAAGCAACGACTAAATTAAATCAGCAAAGATTTCCTTTTCATATATATGGTTGATTTTTCTCTTTTAAAAGACAGAAAACTGCTCATACTCGAGACTTAAGGTGTGGTAGAGTATCAGTCTTGCCCCCTTCCTTGCTCCACAGACATAGGGGCTGGCAAGATCATCAGCCTCAGCCCCCTTCTCACTCCATGCACATAGAGGTTGGCAGGATCATTGGTCACCCTCACTCCACCACTCAAAAGACTACAGCAGCCCAGCGACAACTAGCACGCATTCTACCATGTACGGAGCCTTGGTGAGCTGGAGGGAGCCTCAGCAACTGCTCACTAACACAGTGGATCTCAGTGGGCTTGTGACAGTGTGGTGAGTTCCCCTCAAATAGAGGACCTGAGTGGGTAAACAGGAGCAGCAGTGAACTCATCCCCAGGTGTAGGAACTTGGCTAGTCTGGCAAGAATGTGGGAGAGTCCTTTTTCCATACTGAGAACACCAGCTGGGTTGAGGACAGTGCTGACAAGGTATCCCTCAAATCAAAGGTAATCATATGGGCTGAAGAGACACCTAGTGATATAGCAGCATCCCAGATGAGGTGCACACTATAGCCAGGTAGATCTGAACATCTTGAAGCCATAGTAACAATAGGAACTAAGGGTTGACTTACATCAATTTGCCTAGGCTAGGCAGCATAGGAAGAGTATAGTACTCACCCAACACATCTTGCAGGACAAATTCAGGTGACTGGCCCCTTCCCTATATTGTGGGACCCATCAGTTGGACAAACATCAACCAACAGTAGGACTCTAGAGCACATATGATGGATAGTTGAGAATAGTGAGATTGAAAAGACCAAAATGTTAATCTAAAAGGTAAAAATGGCAAAATGAAAAAGCACAATACAATCTCAAATGTCCAGTCCATCAGAAACAAGTACAGAAGGCATAAAAAGAGAGGACATTAGACATTACACACCTGAAATTTCTGCAAAGATAGCAAATGTAATGAAGAAACAAATCCACAAGGCTTTAGAAGAAATCAGATTAGAAATAATCTCTCACACAAAGAAAGAAATGACAGCCTTAATGCAGGAGTTGCTCAGCATAGCTAGAGAAGACATAGATAAAAAAGTATAAAAGCATGGGTAGATGATGGAAACTTTGAATGAACAATACAGAAAAGAAGCAGAATGTATGAAACAAGTTCAAAGAAACATCTAGGAAATAAAAAAAAAACTCTATTGAAAGCTGGCAAAAAGTGTTTGAATGCTGAGGATAGAATTTTGGACCTTGAGGATAGGATCACAGCTAGTGAAAGGAAAGCGCTTTTAAAAATAACAAGACAGCATGAAATGACAATTCAACAGCTTCAAAACACTGCAAAGAGAAATAATATAAGATTAATAGATATCAATGAAAATGCAGGAGGCAGTGCAAATGACATCAGTAAACTATTCGCAGAAGTAATAACAGAAAATTTCCCAAATATGGAAAAAGAATCAGATAAAATCAGCATGGTACTGGCAAAAAAAAAATAACAAACAGATCTGAAGCTCAATGGAACAGATTAGAAGATGTAGACACAACTACAAAGACACTTAGTCAGCTTATCTTTGACAAAGGGGCTAAGCATATTTACTGGAAGAAAGATGATCTATTTAATAAATGGTGCTGAAAAAATTGGCTTTCCACATACTGAAGGCTGGAACTAAATCCATGTTTATCACCATGCACTAAACTAGAGTCAAAATGGATCAAAGATCTAAATATTAAAACAGAAACACTAAATCTACTGGAAGACAAGGTAGGTAGAAATCTTGAAGACAGTTAAGCAAAGAGTTCATGAATAAAACACAACAACTCAGATCTCTTCTTATTAAAAAGTTTTTGTACTTCAAAAGAAATTACCAACAGAGTGAGGAAAAAACCCACAGAATGGGAAAGAATTTTAGCCAGCTGTCCCTCAGACAAAGGAATTATATCTAGAACATATAAAGAACTGAAAAACATTAGGTCCCTCAAATTCAAAGACCCAATCTAAAAATGAGCATCTGAAATAAACAAGCACTTCTCAGATGAAGATATACAAATGGCAAATAAATACATGAAGACATGTTCAACATCACTGGTCATTCAAGAAATGCAAATTTAAACAACACTGTGATTCCATCTCACTCCAGAAAGAATGACTGCCATCAATAAATCAAACCACACCAAATGTTGGCAGGACTGTCGGGAAAAAGGAACACTTCTCCACTGCTGGTGGGAATGTAGACTAGTGCAACCACTGTGGAAATCAGTATGGAGATTCCTCAAAAATCTAGGATTGGAAGTCCCATTCAATTCAGCTATTCCCTTCTGGGTATTTTCTCAGAAAAATTGAAAATGTCATGCCACAGTGATTCATGTGCACCCATGTTTATAGCAGCATGATTTGTAATAGCTAAATCTTGGAAACAACCAAAATGCCCATTAGCTGCACAATAGGTAGAAAAGATGTGGTATTTTTATGCAATGAAATTTTACTCAGCTATAAAAAATGGTACTTTTGAGGCTTTCATAGTTAAATGGAGGCATCTTGAGACCATATTCATAGGTGAAATAAATCGAACTCACATTTATAAAGATTGTATTGTCTCCCTAGTATAAAAAATAATAAAAATAAAAGTCTGAATGTTAATAAGATAGAAAATATTCAATAGATGTTGTAATAATGAAAGAGAAAGTGCTCAAAAGGACAGAACTACTGGGCTAGGGGAAAGAAATAAAGGAAGAAAGGAAAAGACTGTGTGTATGTTGATAAACATGTATAAATGTATGTTTGTATATGTATGCTAGATAGATAACTATACTATTAACAGAGTTGGTTCATCAAAAAGAAGTTTATGCTGTCATTGTGTGATCGATCATCATTGGGTTTAGATTTTGCAACTTGAACTAGTCCTGAGATAACAATACGCAATATATTAACTCACGTTAATTCTTTTTTTTTCTTTTTTGAAAATCTGTATCATTTTTATCTTTTTTTCTGTTTTGCTTTTTAAAATTGAAAAAAGACAGAAAACTAATTTAGGAAACTATTATTAAATTCTCAGACTAACTCTCTGTGGCCTTTCTAGTTCACAGATACATCCAGCAGTCTTACCGTAAATGAGAAGCACCTGAACAGGTTCTGTCCCTGAAGGACAAATGTACTAGGCCCTGGAGACAGAGCGTCAGAAGCAAGTCTCACCTTCCTGAAGAGTACAGAGGTTGCTAGAAAGAGAAACACAACACTGCTAGCCTCAGTGTTCCTCAGAGGCTTGCTTGCTTTCTTTTTCTTCTTTCTTTCTTTTCTTCTTTCTTCTCTCTTTCTTTTGACAACTGTCAAAGGTACTCACACAAACTTAAACCATCTAAGTAAGCTGTGCTTTCGTCGGGTGGCAAAGAAGATAAACAGCTGTGAAATATTAGAAAACCAAGGAAGGAAATAATTTCAAGATATAGAAGAAAGTCAAAAGAATCAAATATGCTGAAGACACCAAAGAAATAGAGGAAAATTTTCATCAGATTCAGTTTAAAAAAAAAAGTCTGTAAAAAAAAAGTCTGTAAAGGCAGCTTGAGGAAGTACAGAATTAATGGATAAGAAATCACATTATATATGTTTGTGGAGCCACTTCCTTTAAAGGCTGGATGAGGATGCATCTGGACATAACACCTCTGTTTCGTGCAGGCACACAGTGGGATACACTTAGATAAGCATGTCTTAGCACAGACAAACCACGCATGGCTACATAGCTAAGTTAGTATATAAGGATGTATGTATAATGGCTTATATACATGAGCCTAAAGATGCCTGGTGTTTTGTTGATATTGGCCTCCAGTGTGGTCTTTTCCTTGGGGATTTCACTCGTGAAATACCCCTTTAGTTTCCTGGCCCTAAGAAATGGGATAGTTGGCAGGATGATCAGGTTGAGTTCCCCCATGGCATCTGTAGAACCAGTATCCAATGGTGAGGAAGAACCCTTGAGAGGAGGTGTCAACATGCCCATCCCAGCCTCACCTGGTTCCTTTCTGGTGGGTACGAAAGCCCAGAGGGTGGGAAGCATTTTCCCCAACACCTGGGGTTGCCTTAGAAGTGAATAAGCATGCAAATCCCTCCCTCTCACTGGGGGTTGGTGAGGTTGATGTCTTGATGTTCTTTACTCACTTCCACCATGTAAGATAAGAGGCAGACAATTTGTTTGGCTGGGAGATTAGCTAGAGAAAACTAAGGAAGACCTGGAGCAGCTACTGGGTATAGAAGTCATGTCATGAGGCACAGAGAGTATCACTTCTTCCTGGAGTGTCTCCAGAAGTGTAAGTCCTGATTTCTGGGAGGATTCCCCGGAAAGTCTCTAGGTTTTGTATGCAACGCCTGATATTAAGCAGAAGGCTTGCCATTCACAAGAAGGTGGAGGTAGGGAAGCCCATTGACTAAGAAAGTGGACCAGGAAAACCACCCACCTCCACCCGTCACATAAGACATATGACCTACACAGCCATGGAGTTATAGGAGCTGGTGAAACAGTTAAAACCACATGTGAAACAGTGCCCACATGGTTGCTATAACTCGGGGATGATTACACTGATAACAGAGTTAAGCCGACAAAGATGTCCCAAATAACCAGTGTAGCTTGCACCCCCCTCTATATAGTTGGTTCTGAAAGATGTCCAGAGGACAGCCCTGCAAACAGGTAATCAGACTTTGATTAACTAGCTAATGACAGTGGCTCATTTGGATGAATCTCAGTCACAACATGGATACCTTACCTAGACTTAGTCTCTGTGCTATAGGAAATGAGCATGTGCCAAATGATGTTTGCTACGCAGTACTTTAGCCTAGATGAGGCCCTGATTACAGCATGCATGAAGGACACGATCCTGTGAACAGGCTGGAAGGCACATTTGGACAGTGGCAGCCTGTTTAGCCCCCTTCACAGATAGACCAATCCATGACACTATAGCTAACTTCACCCCACCAAGGGATGTGGAAGTAAAGTGCCAAGGTAAAGCAAGACCAGTACCCAAGGTGAACGAAATGGGGAATCCCTGGACAAGCAAGACCAAACCCCCTGGACAGGTGGCAGGGCCACTGTAGTGGTTGATCGGTTGTGTCAGCTTGAGACATTTAGTAGCTTAACTAAATGGATTTAGCAACTCTACACCCTAGGGTATAGAAGACCCACTCTGGACCCTGTAAAAGGGAAGGAGGAAAGGCGAACGCATTCCGTTCTTTGGAGAAGCTCCAGTCTTAGCCTTTGGTTTGGACCTTGTGTCGGGTTTCCAGTGTAGACTCTTTAGCTTTCCGGCATAGAGTCTTCAGCCTTCCAGGGTAGACCTGGCCTTCTGTTGCAGACCATTAGCCTTCTGGTGCTGACTTGCATGAGACACTAGGGTGGGGTGAACTCCAGACCTTAGGTTCAATTCTTCAGCCTCCAGCATGCAGACACCATCTTTACACTTCCTCATCAGACTCTGTGACTGACCATCATAAGCCAATCTTGTCACTTCTTATACATCTGTGTATCTCATATTATATCATTTTTCTCTAGTAAAACCCTAATAGAGCCACTGAGGGTCAAGCAGTGCCAAATATAGATGGACCTGCTGGTAGCCAGCCGAGCCACAGATAAAGTAAGTGTGCAGCACTTGGATGTGTTGCTGACTCTGTGGTAGTAGCTGTGTCCTCAGCAGCAATATCAGTTGATAGGCTCAAAGGTAAAAGCAGCCTTGGTAAAGCAGAAAAAGTGACACTGACCTCTTATTCAGATTCAGAATGGGGAAAGGCACCTGGTTAATGAAGACTTTGGGAGACTAGAGGCTATATGTGGACTTGACTATTTACTGGTCCTAAAAGCATGTATAGTGTGTATAGCATCAGTGGATACCAGAACTTAGTCATCACGTATCTACGGTAATACAAACCATTTCATAGGACTGACTGCACGTAGAGAAGAGTACGGAGGTCACAACATCATGGACCAGAAAACCCACATGACCTTGGGCATCAGGAGTTTGGCCACATGCCCCTATGATATCTGTTTCCCCAGTTGCTGAATACATACTGGCAGTGGACATATTGATTGGTGCTTGGCTTGACACAATGCAGAGTGAATTCCACTTGTGAATCTATGAGATAAAAACCATAACCTGAGCCCACTGACCTCTGATTTTCTCACAGACTAAGGAGGGTGTGTGTGTGAAACAATATCAACTTCCTGGAGGCCATAAGGAAATAGGACAGACTGTCTTGAAATTGCAAGAAATGGGGGTGATACACCCTGCACATAACCCTTTCAGCTCCCTGGTATGACTTATGCAGAAATGCAGTGGGCCATGGAAAATGACCCTTGATTACTAGGAATTGCATAAAGTGACCTCTCCATTACATGTGGCTGTGCCCAATGCTGCTGACTTGATGGATCATCTCACTCTGATGGTGGGTCGATACATGTTTTGGATTTGGTCAATGGTTTCTTTTCCATTGCTGTCAAGCCTGACAGTCAGGACCAATTTGCCTTTACCTGGGAGCTCAGGCAATGGATCTTCCAGGTATTACTATAGGCTATTTGAATAGCCCAACTTTGTGTCATAGTCTGGTGACCAAGGATTTGGTCACCTGGACCAAACCACTCTCTGTGCCACTATTTCATTATATTTATGGTATTATGTTAACCGCTGATTTGCAAGCCACCACACACACTTTGAAGGAAGCTTTGCTGACCTGGGGGTGGGTATCAATGAAGACAATGACTGGGAACTGGCTAGTCTGTCACATTTTTGGGTGTCAACTGGTTAGATAAGATGAAAGTAATTCCCAGTGTCATAACTGGTAAGGCACAGGCGTACTCCAGACCCACAACAGTACTCCTACTACAGGCATATGTGGGCTCGTTAGGTTTCTGTGGATGTTCATACTTCAGCTAAGTCACCCTGCTGCACTGTTTATACCAGACTACCTGAAAGTGCACAACAGGGGACTGGATAGTCACAGCAGAAGCTGCTTTTCAGGACCCAAACAAGGCAGTTGTATAGGTACAAGCCCTCCAGGTTGTAAATCCCATCCACCATTTACCTTAACTGTAATTGTGGATGGTGCTGATTTTGGCTGAAGTCTATAGCACAAATGGGAAACTGTGGATTTTGGTCAGTTATGGAAAGAGCTGAAAGCTGGTATTCCTTGATTGAGAAACAGATAGCTGCTATGTTTGGTTCTCTGCATGCATGTGAAAGAATCACTGGGCAACAGACAGTGGAGCTGCAGACTAGAAACCTAATAGAGGGCTAGGTCCATATGTGGATGTCCTGTCCCAGGAGGGAGTTGCCAGGTCCTATCCTCACATGCTGCGGGTCATGCTTGCAGCAGTGGGCCTCCTTTTCAGCTAGGCTGCTGGCTGCTGAGTTGGCTAGTTTTGAGATCCATGATGTACACGACACAGAAGACCATACAGGATGATGGTTCACTGAATGATGGTTTACAGGTCTTCTATTCCCAATGCGAAGGGAAAGGGGGAACCTCTGGTTGGCACTGGTTATCCACATGGGTCCATATCTGGCACAGTCGCTCAATGGACGGTAGTTGCTGCCCAGCCCATTTCAGAAATCCTCTGGTTTGAAACTGGAACAGACAGATCAAGTCAATGTGTAGAGTTGTGACTACTTGTGATGCAGGAAGAAAGCTCCTTACATGTGCGCCCAGACAGTTGACCTGCCATCAGTGGACTGATGCTCTGGCTGCTGGCTTAGGTAGCCAGGATTCAGGGCATGACACTGATCCTTGGTAGGGTGCTGACTTATGGGAATATAGCCAAACAACTGACCATGTAGTGTACCATGTTCTAGGAGATAAGCTCCTCCTTTCACCAAGAAATGATTTCACAGATGTCTTGACAAGGGAGCTGCTGTACCTTCTGCAGTGGCTCCTTGGTGTCATGAGAAATTGGTACTTGCAGGACTGCACACCATATAAGCAATAGCATGATGGTAGCGTCTAGGCTTGATTCCTATGGAGTCAAATCTGTGGTAAAGTCCCCAGTATACCCACTTGGTCCCTTGCACAAGGAAGGTATCCACACACCTTGGCACAATGCCCCAGCACCTCACCAGGTACAACAATAGCAGGTGGATTATATTGGGGCCCTACATCTCTTACAGGGACATAGATATGCTTTGACTATAGATAGAGCCACAGGCTTTGCCTAACCTGCTCCCTCTGCTGACCAAGTCCACGTCACTAAGGCACTGCAATGGTTGACTGCTGTGTACCGGATACCTCTAAGAATAGCATCTGACCAGGGAACCCATTTCACATGAGCTCACATATAACAGTGGGCCAAGGACAATGATGTCACATAGCATTCTGTATGTTCTATATCATCGTTACTTTTCACTCCTTGCTGAGACAAAATACGTGATGCCCAAAATTAGGGAAGGAAAGGTTTATTTCTTATAGTTCTTGGGGGTTTCAGTCCATACTGAGTTGGCTCCGAGGCAGCATGGTGTGGTGGGGCTGCCATTCATAGCTGCTGCAAATCGCAAAAGTAAAAGCAAAAGGAAAACAGAAAGACCCACCTTCTTCTTGCCATTACACTGGTTCCACCCCAGGGTGAGTGAAACACTCATACCACCAATTCGTGTGTTAGACAATAGACCAATAACAAATGCTACATTCAGTTGCCTCCATGATTGAATGAGGCTTTGGGGGGACATTTAAATAAACCACAATATCCTACTAGCTGCAGGCTGCTGGTATGATCTGAAGGTACAACAAGGCCCTACAAAACAAACTGGCCTTTTTTGCTCCAAAGTTCACTGGGTTGGCGTTGGTCTTACTTCAGGCAGCCCAATTGCTCCATGTTAGCTCTGACCTACAGGTGACAAATTACTAGATTGCCTTTTGAAAATGCAGCCAGTTCCTCTGTACATCCAGCCCTACAGATCAAGGTCCTACGGTAATAAAGGGGTATCAATCCATCCTTGTTGAAACTGATATGGCCAGGAGGCCATTATCACTAGACTCGAGATTGACCCTCAGCCCCCTTGGTGAGGAATTGGGTGTTTCTCTTGGAACCCTTGAGGGAAGGACTGAGACATGGCATGAAGTGCAACCCTGGACTTGAGCATGGCCCTTAAGGACTTGGGTGCACTCTCCATCTGATGCTGGAGCCGCCATCCTGAAAAGCAGTGATGTTGTGGCCACATAGCCTACCCCTCTGAGAGTGGTAAATCTAGCCCTTAGTCCCTTATCCCTGGTAATGACAGGAACTTAGGTATGGTATTCTAGGCCATGGGGTAAGATGATTCCAGTTACAATCCTGTCACAGGGTTGTACAAATCCTGAGGGCTCCCACAATCGGCCAGTCAGTTTGTAGCAACAGAGTGGCCATACCTATCTGCATACTGGGTAGGATGCTGCCCCTGGGATTCCAATATGTTAGGGGCACTATCAAAAGCACCATTACAGACACACCACAGTTGGGAAGCTTGTATCACAGATGGCACCATACTATATGGGTGGCCTTGATGCTATCATGGGAAAGGACCATAGCCCTAGCCCTCCAGGCTGAAAGTCAGGTTCATTGGATGACCCAGGCCCTAAATATCACGTGCCATTACTTGGGAAGGTATTATTCTACTGCCATAACGCTTGTAGGTGTGTGTAAACTGAGTGGCCAACCTCACTGCAGAAAAACAGGGAATATAAGTATAGGAGCACGTCATATAACCAATGAAGGACAAGGAAAAGTAAAATACATACATATATATATATGGATATATATATATATGGATATATATGTATATATATATGGATATATATATATATGGATATATGGATATATATATATGGATATATATATATGTGTATATATATATGGATATATATATATATATATGGATATATATGGATATATATATATGTATTCCTCAAGATGAATGTGATTTCTGTGTGTCAAAACATATACACACTAAGAAAAAATGAAAAATTAACTTGAATTAGGAGGGGTGTTCATCTTGCATGCCAGTGGAGAGAAGGAAGATAGTTTATGCTGAGACCTAGACACACTGAGTTATTGAAATGGAGGATAAAGTTAAAAGAGCTCAGAATACATGATCACCAAAGGAGCCAATGTAAAGTGAAGGGAGAGGAAGAAAGGGAGGCTTCACCTGAAAGCCAATTATTAATTGTATTTTGGAGCCTTAGGGGACTTTTAAAAGAATGCAAAGGGTAATGCGTATAACACTCAGGATCTTGATGATGGAATCCGATCTGTGTGTGGAGGCGCAAATCTTCATGGTTCTAAGTATGCCTCCAACAATTGCTGAGCCTGCACAGAAAAGAAGATGAAACTCTGAGAGATGGAGTGATAAGAACCTAAGTGGCTGATGGGTTTTACAATATAGAGATAGAGAACTGCAATTGTGTATGCTACCTGTGTCATACCTTCACATGCCAGGAGTTAGAAACATTTAGATATTAATTTAGGGAACATAAGATCTAGTGTTGTGAGTATATTTTCTGTACAGAATTCCATACCCTTTATCTACTTAGAAGCACTCGAAAACTTGAGAACATAAAACATCAGCTTTGATTTCATAAGTATCTGTATTAGAATTCTGGCTAGCACTAACTGTCTAGCCATAAACATTCTAAATTGCAGTCTCAGTTTTCTTGTGTAAAATAGAGATCACTCTTAACTTGCTGGCTTTTGAAAATGAGAAAAACCACATTTAACAGCAGTACTTCCTGGCATATAGGAAGTATTTAATTAGCTATTTTATACTATTTTATAGCAATACAAATAAAAAGTCTGAAAATCTTTAATGTACATTTGATAAATCTACCTGACTAAAATGTTAACTAGTTCCATTCAATAAATGATACACTTGAGATATTTACTTTGGATTTCTCAGTAAATTGGCAAAGTAATGGTTTCACATTTGGTTCTTTTCTTAATGTCTAATGGAAGTAAAATAACTTCTAGATTATTTCAAATGTGCTGCAAACATACATAGCAATAGTTTGCCAGCTGCAAAATTGATGCTGAAGGTACTTAAATGGCACATAGAACGCTGAATGTCCATAATCACCAGCAGATTCAGTGCTGCCACGTGGATGAAAACACGAGTAAATGTTTCAAAGTGAGGAGAACTGGAATAGCATCTTACTTTGAAATAGTTTGTTAGACTTCAGTGTAGAAGATTCAGATTAAAATTTATATGGTTTAGGTTCCACCTCTATTTTTCCCAATGGTGCCATCCTTTATGAATTTTAAAGATTACGTATTTATAAGGTGTTTAAATAGCCTCTAGATATCACTTTACCTTTTCAATAACAGAAGTAGACTTGTACTTGAAACAAACACATTTTACATTTTCTCAGTAAATTATTAGTTTCCAGGAAATAGACACACATTTCAAGTATATGCTGGATCTTTGACTATCATTAAAATTAGTAGAATGTTTTCTCCATAGGACCAAATTTACAGTTTAATGGGAAAATCATTATATTTTAACCCTTGCTACTCAACCTCCTGAATATCCTTCCTCCTCTATGAAGGCTCAGATTACTACAGAGCAAATGAAACAAACAAAAAATACTTTTATACCAAGTGTTTATTTTGATTAGAAAACACTGATCAGCGTCTTTCTGTTTCCATGTCCTGAGTGGCACTGCACACCACCACACTGGTTACCATGCCAGCTATGCCAGGATCTCTAACTTTCCTTTCCTTTAGTTAATGAAATATTTAGGTCATGTGTATGAACCATTCCTATTAATTTCATTATTGATATCTATGATGTGAATGTCCTCTCTGCTTCTGTTCTGTGTCATCTTTCAATTGAAACCAATATTTCTCATAATCCTAAAATACTATTATCCAATGAAAAACTAATGAGTAGAAATCCATTAGATGGACCAACTTGAAATTACTTTTTAGTCTCTCTCACTTTATTTCCTTCCCTCAAATACAACTATGCATTATACTGGAGGAAATTGGTTAGTATCGAAGCTTTATAGAATCTTTTAGGCAAATGTGCTTGCTTAACAAATGATTTTCTCATGTATAAAAATCTCTTTGCTTGCCTTTCTGTCTTTATTCTGGAGTCTATCACATCTTACTGCTTTCGGGCTACAAGAAGACATAAAGATTTTTTTCTCTAATATTAATCCTTAGATTATATCCATATATTAGTTCTTGGTCCATAATAGTCTCCAATATTTTCTTATTCTAAACAAAAACAAGCTCTTTCTAAACCTGTTTTTCTCTTCATCACCTTTCTAGCAAAAACCTTGGAAAATAGATATGCTGGCTGTCTCAGCCCTTCATTTTCCATCATTTTCAGTTTGCTAGAATGGAAGTATCAGAACAACAGGAAACACATCTCAATAAGCATTTCCTCTTTCATTCCATTTTGACATTTCCATTTGGAAAATATTTCTTTAATTTTGAAAAATGTCTCCTACCTGATTATCATATAAGAATCACCGGTTTCAGCAAATGTCTCACAGGCAGCGTTCACAGTCTCTCAGTCTTCACCAAAATGACTTCCAATTGGCAGAGCCTAATGCCACTTTTCAGGATTCTCTCAGTTGAGTTTGCTGTACTTTGAACTTGCTGAGTGCATTTTCTTTGCAATTTTTTCTTACTGTGGCTTCTTTTCCACTATTTCTGTATTTGCCATCTGCCTTTTGAACTGCATTTCCACAAGCCACTCTTATGTTCCTCCAGTTTGTCTTTGAAAAGCTGTGTATGACTAAATTTTCACCTTATTACCCTCTGACAAGTCTCAAATATATTTTTCCAGGCCATATCTCTTTCCTGGGCCCTTGACAAATATGTGTATCAGCTTTCTGAAACTCACCTCTTAGATATAAAAGCATCTCCAACTCAAACTTTAAATATCTTAGCTTAAATATTTCAGTTATTTATCTTTCTGTGGTATCTAAACTCTTTGAAGCCCAAATGAGGTTATATTTTTCCTAAAATCCCTAGTAATTCACATTGTACTAAAAAGTAGACTACATGTTAGGAATTAAAATATTAAATATAATACATTAAATTTAATCATAATTACCTGTTTTGATTACAATGAATCCAAGATTTCTATAGAATGCCCAAATTAACACAAATTTTCTATAGAATTTTTTTAGAAAAGTAACATCATAATCTTCTACATGATAAATTATGAAAGAAAAGTTTACTTTCCTAGGCATATTCATGATGTATAACTCGATAGCATTTTCCTCTTCTCTGAAAATATGAGAAATTTGTTATTCTATAATAACAACATACAGATTTTCCATTAAGTATCTGAATACTCATTAGGAGGGAAGGAAAATCGTGGTCCAATAGAGGAGCCTTGAAACTTGAGGCATGAATTGTGGAAGACCAAGTGTGGCCTGCTATGACTTTAATGCGGCATGTCCCTTAAGGACGCACATGTTGGAGACACGGTACTCAGCACAACAACATGAAAGGTAATGGAAACCTCCAGACATGGGGCATGGCAGAGAGTAATTACATCTTTGGGACCTGCCTTTGGAAGGGATTAATGTAGCTTTCATGGGACTCAATTTGCTCTCATGACAGTGGTTGTTATAAAAGAGCAAGACTCTGGGTCCTCCGGCTTCTTGGCTCATTCCTTGTGTGTGCTCTCTCCCAAGAGCACCTGCGATGATTCCATGCAGCGTCAGGCCGTCCTCAGAAATCAAACACATGACTTCTAGTCTCTAAAATTGTTGAAATGAATGAAATTTTCTTCATAAAATATGCAACCTTAGGTATTTTGTTGTAGTGGCAAAAAATGGAATAATGCATGACCCGTGATTTGTCTTTGCATAGTTACATTAACAATATTGTTTATAATTTAAAATATTGCTTAAAAAGGCTAGGAAGTCAGATGGTTAAGGGGAGGACGAGAATGAAGAAAATGAAAAGACTCTGTAAGATGATAGAATCCACATATGATCTGAAAGTCATGTATTTGCTCTCCTACCCTTGATGGTATAACTTTGCTACTTCTGATATACCAATTGTTTTCAATATAATTAGGTTGCTATGGGAAAGAAATGATTCTTTGGGTTGACCAAGTTCATCCATGCTATATTAGAATTGCAAGAAGTTTATTTCTATCATATTTGAAACTAAAACAACTAAGTGTAATATGTATCAATTTATAAACTTCATAATATAACTAAATTTATATTCACCCTTATTTGCTAAATGATATGTCCTAAATACACTAACCTTTTTTATCCTAGGCAAAAGTCACAAAGATAGAATATTTTAGAGTTGAAGAAGTCCTGAAAAATATTTAAAGCCCTCTGCTTTTGGTGTCTGCAGTATGCAAAGTGCTTGATATAAATGAAAGCATTAGAAAGCACCGATCAAACAAACACCAAAAAATTCACCATAAAATTTGTTTAAAAAATTGGCAATTATTTAATAATTCGTGGAGTATATTTGACATAAATAAAAGGTTATCTTAATAACCTAGAGATTAAATGAGTCTTGATTCTTCTGATGTCCTGACAACTGTAGAAGTCACTTGCTGCACCCAATACTGTGTTACAGCAGCAAGCACAGACACATCATCTGCAAGGCTGCAGGCAGCAGTGTTTACCTGCAGCACCCCACTGTGTTGCCTAGTCATTTGACACCTAAGGCATTGTTCAGTTACCCTCATGTGGTATGTCTGCTGCGTAAGGATTCATATTTTTCCTCTTTCTGTATACTTACTTGTTGTCTAGTGAAATACTAGTTGAAATCTGGCAGAAGAGGAGGCTGACGAGGCATATCATAGCAGATTTAGTATCTTTGGTTTCTTGTCTTCGTTAGGTTCATGCCATACACTTTTTCCCTATTACTATCATGGTACATGGACCAGGATAACATTATAGGGTGAAGACCTGTTTGTGATGACAGTGTACAGGGTTTTCAGGAAGATGAGGACAGAATACATCATTCATTGGATTCCATAGGGTCTACAGGGGATTGTCCCTGCTTTATTATTTGCTTGGGTTCAATTTTGTACGTGTGTGTAATAAGTTGCAGTAATTTAGATATAAACAAAACATTAAAGACTATCATACACTTTTAAAATTATGACAAAGATACAAAAATATAAAACTTAAATAGAAATGAATGTATAATTCAGACGAGAAATGTTCAGAATGAGTTAGTTTGTTGTGTCCATATGTACTATAAGTGCAACTCACGAAACTGAAATAATGACAAAACTGAACCAGCTTGATTGCTGATTTTTTATTACACAGTAAGCATACAAATAATTTCATTGTGGGTTTATGAAAGAGAAGACAAGAAATAATACCATCTGAAGGTATGATAATATCATTAACAGGTAGAGGTGAAAGAAGAATTTGAGCTTGAGTATAATTCATGTCAGCTGTATCAAAATTCAAAAGCAACAAGAAGCATTCATCATGAGCTTCTAGAGTTAGCAGAGTTTGTTGAATAGGTATTACTTATCCAGAACAGAAATAAGCATTTAATCATAGTAAAGATTGATACAGAATATTTCAAATAATCCATACCCGCCACAACTGCATTGTAATTCCCAAAAATTCTTTGGGAAAGGTGGTTTGCACTTATCTGTAAACTATGTACAAATAGTATTTGAAATTTTTGTAGTGGTTGAAATGAAATGTAGCATGAGGGATTATAAATTTAGTGGACTGTATTACAGAAATCTTTAGGACTCTGAGTGTAAAATAAATTATTGATTCAACAACTTTCTCCTCCAAGATTGATGAGAAGGTTAAAGAAATCCTAAAAGGGCTTTGAAAATCAGTGATTCAAATATAAAATTCATGAAATCTGAAACCTATACAATTAAATAGTCCCAACTCAACTCCGCAACCTCAAAGACTTTTCCCAAGTAATTATCAAGTAAAATATACAGGCAGTAATTTTGTTTAAATGCAAAAATCACTCAGGTATCTCTAGAAATCAGTGACTACAAAGCTAAAGCCAAATTTCCCAATTCATGCATACATTATTTGAAAATCATGGACAGGATGGGAAATGGGGAAAGAATAATAAAAAAAAATCTATCTAGATAAAATGAATAAAGTTTTTCTATCATTTGTGAGTATTAATTCATATGTATTCCTAAATATTGATAATCATAGAAATCCTCATTTTACTTGCCAACAATTTACAAACACTTTTGTAATAAAAATCTTCACATTTAGAATAGTTAAATTATGTTGTCCTTTCTAGACTAAAACTGTTTTAGGGGAAAACTGAACTGGCAGAGATAGAAATTGTTGGTGTTGGATAAGAATCAAGGAAGAGCAATAGATAAAAATGTTTTTGATAAAGATCTGACTATATAATCACCAAATCAGAGAAAGTAAGTATTGAAATAGTTCTGAGAAATGTCAGCTATTTTGTTTCTTTGTCTTAAAACAAACTTAGTCAGAAAAACTATCCTGTGTGAATCCAAAGGCCCACAGATAAAAAGATTTTCCAAGCTTATATTTGGGATTTAGCACATCTTTCTGTCAGCAGATCCTTAGAGATATCTAATTTAAATCCCATAAACTTTAATAAAGTCCATTTGTTCCAGAGAAAATAGCTTTCTACAATGATCTATAATAAAAAATCAGTAAAATTTCAAAGAAGAAAGAATGGTACATTCACTAAGAGGAATATCATTTTTCTGTGTTAATCTGTGTAAATCTGTTTTTGTTTTAATATTTAATTCTTCCTGTATAAGTATTACTGCCAAAATGTGGACATATATCATATATTCTAAAAAGACATAATTTTAAGGAATACAATTTTGAGAATGGTATCATTACCCCAAGGAGGAAAAAACTCCACACATTTCAGCATAGTATGTACATTGAGATAATCCTGAGTGATTTAAAAAGTTGACATTTGAGAGACACAGGGCTTTCAAGCTGAGAGGGTCATTCAACGATGGCCCACTTGCCTAGGACATGTAGATATTTCATCTCCAGCATCAAAGGGGGAAAACAAAGGGAGAATTATGCTAGGCTGATAGTTTCTATAATGCTTATTTATACCTCCTTCTTTCACCTTTTCTTTTCTAAGATACTGTCAGTTCTTAATTTCTTTCTGAAACAAGTCTTTAAGAGATAAATAATGAAATTAACTTTCATATTTGGATTGTATGAACCAAATAACTTTAATTCACCTTACATCATTTAAATTTTAGGAGTGCTTTAATTAAACCTTAAAGTTTGCAGTACTCTAGAGAAATAGAGCATTTTTTATTTATCTATGTTTTTGTGAAATTACAAGCAGCTTAATGTTGTCTTTTGGATTTGGAAATTTAAGTCCATTGAGGCTGCATAAATTTGAAATGAGCTAAAAGTTTCATAAATCTTATCTTGTGACACTGACTATGTTGGGTTCTTGGGTTCTGATTAAAGGATTATGTTGCAACTTGTCAGGAGTAGGTCAGAATTTGCTCTGGTTCTCATAAAATTATACTTTAGAGAAGACTAGACACAGAATTCCCCTGTGAGGATGGAAATTCTCACCCACACATTTGTCATTTTCATTTGATTCTTTCAAGATTTCTTTTTTGTTTATGAAATGAAGTTTACCTATTTTGTTCAGGTTAACCATGAACTCCTAGACTCAAATGATCTTGCCTCAGCTTCCTGAACAGTGGGGGACTATAAGTACATATACCACACCCAGGTAGAATTTTATATAGAGTTTTAAGCCTATAAAAATATCATAAAAGTTGAATCATTGTAACCATTGGAGGACAGAGGTCTTCAGTTTTCTTGTATTTAATACTATTTTCAAATTCAGTAAAACATTGGTCTATTTTATTCTCAGTGTTATATATTTGATAGTTTGCAACTTTGAAAAGAGCTACACAAAATAAAGATAACTGGGTGTTTAATTTGAAAGACCTTAGATTGAAGGGAATTTTAACCTATGATTTCATGTATTTCAGACTTCTAGATCAGTACTGATATATAGTTGCCTTTGAGTTCTTGAAAAGACAGAGCAAATACTGACTGCCCTGAAGTTATATAATGCAGTATCTTTAAAGGCTTCTTGATACAAATATCAGAATCACTGATATTTGACTCCACGGCCTTTCGGGTATCCTAGAAACTTCATTTTTTTTTATTGTAGTAGAAAAATTGTGCTTATTGTTGAGTAATTGTTAAATTATTTGTGAAGCCACCATTGGGCTCCACTACTTAGGCCTCCTACTGAGGCTGATTCATACATGCCTGGTGCTTTCTTCATCTTTCATCATCCTTTTTCATAATTTGGCACCTTCCCAAAAAACACCACTTAACAATAAGTCATTTTAAGTCTATTTTGTTCATATACAATTGCTTTAAAAATTTTCTGAGAAGGCTTCTCTACGATTAATAACACAGGCAAGGGCTTATGGGAGGAGAGAGTATAATTTATCTAATCTCACAATTCCAAAGTCCTATGCAGTCATAGCGTCAGCCTGTACACCAGTGTCTTACTTCATATGTGTGAGAAGTTAATAAGCATGTGTGATTTGATCTGGCTAGTAAAACATAAATGGAAAGAGTGGGTGTTACTTCCGAAATGAAAACACTTAAGAAGTGGACTTGTGAGTTTCTTCTCTGCTGTGCAGACCTAATTGTGGAACCAGATAGTTTTTAAACTTTCAGTAATCACTAATGGATATGAAGATGTTCAGTGGCTAAATGCCTGGCATCATTTGTGTTCTAGTCTTCTTCCAATCTGTTAATACCAGAATGGTTTAAGTAATTTTTTTCTTGGTAGAATAAGAATACTGTATTCATTTTGAAGTTTACATTTACTCTATATACTAAATCAAAAATTTTTAATTTTTCTATATATATGATTTTATCTATTCCTCTCTGAATTACCCATGAAAGTAGACACTGTAGTGGGTGCACTCACTGTAAACCATAGAGGGAGAACTTTGAGCTATAGCTTGCCTGGCAGGAATATTTGATTCAGTTTCCTGACAAATCGGATGAGACTTGTCATATGATGGGGATTCACCACATCAATAAATATGCCATATGCTTAGACACATGGTTTTAATTTTATGATCTTTAAAACTTAATTTATTTTATGTAGCCTGTGGATGAGATAATCATTTATAGATTTGAGTACCATGATTGGTGTCAGGTTCCAAAGTGATCCCCTTCAGGCAGGAGAAAGTATTGCCTCACTGTAAGGCATGCATTCAGAGAGACAGACCATATTTTACTATCAATAGGAAACTTCATTAGCGTTTGTAGGTGGTGTGAAATATTGTATAGGATAGATGGAAGAGAAAAGTTACCCACATATTGATTTAGAGAGACAGCATTATAGATTATACTGTAGGCATTCATTCTATGCATTAATGCTCCATCCAACTTTAAAAGTGCCAATTTAAAATTGGATTGATAAAAACGGTTATTTTCTCATTGTTGTAAGACTGCTTATTTCTATATCAGGCCTTATCAGAACAAATGAATGAAACAGAGGACCCAAGGGGAAAACAATTAAAATGAGCGAGAATTTAAATTATTTACAAACTGGTTTTCTCCCCTAATGTATGTAATCTTAAGAGTTTGCACATAAACATACACTTTTGATATCATCACTACAATCAGTAACAGACATAAGCATTATTTTACAAAGTATCCCTGAATCTCATTGATTTATTTTAGTTTTAATAGGAACATTTATCATGACATTTACGTGATAACATAGTGGCAAAATTTGAGATGGACGTACAGACATTATTATACACCTGATCTCTAGAACATTTTCATCAAACATAGCCAAAAATTTATACTGATTTAACAACATCTCATCTTCCCCACCCTCTAGCCTCAGTAAATCACTGTTATATTCTGTGCTGATAAAGTTTGACAGTTGTAGGAATCTCATGTACATGGAATCATACAGCAGTATTTTCCTGTTACCGGCTTGTTTCATTTAGTATAATTTTCTGCCAGGCTCATGACTGCTGTCTGGCTAAAGGATCAGTTAATACTCCACCTGAATGTCTGAGGATGACATTTCTTTTCTTTCTGGATACCACATCAAAGAAAATAGTTCTTAACCTCAAAAGAGCAAGCATCAACTTTACAATACTGGCTCTTGTTTCTTAAGTAGTGGAAAGATAATAGAGCTTACTATTTCAGCCAATGTGCTGATGGTAAAATAACTAACATTATGTAGTCTTCTTTTCAAGACTTCAATGGTTTCTTTGTTTTTCAAGGACCACCAGATGGCTAAAATACTTTCATGAGGTTAATGAAGCATCATGCAGAAATAAAATAAAAATTTTAAGAAGATACAATATTTAATGCCTCTTCATATCTTATACTCTTTAGAAACATTCAGCAAGACAAAATCTTATTGTATAATATGATTAAAGGTTTAA
The DNA here is from genome assembly GCA_004027295.1 of Dolichotis patagonum. Lineage (NCBI taxonomy): Eukaryota > Metazoa > Chordata > Mammalia > Rodentia > Caviidae > Dolichotis > Dolichotis patagonum. The sequence continues at coordinate 21,001 of PVJX010017876.1, forward strand.
ATCGGTCAATAAGAAGTAGGTTTGAGGATATGTTTCTTAATCTACAGTGGATACTTATTTTTTTATAGTTTTACAAAGCAAGACAGAGTTTTAAAATTTTATAAATTCTATGCAATTTTATAATAGACCTCCTTATTTTGATCTTAAAATATTTGAATGAAACATTCAAGGGACCACATTCTCCCCAATCTGGCATGGCTAAAGATTCTTGTAAAGTTTTCTTGTTTTATACTTACTAATTCAATAGGGATGAATTGACTACACAAAAGCACAATTATTTTGATTGAAAAAGGATACACCTTAACCACCAATAAGTGTGGAACAGTTGGTTTGATATCTCAGCTACATGGTATTGTTTTTTTGGCACTATTCCAAAATGGAATATTCAGGTTGATACTCAAAGCTTGGGCAGGCTTTCGGGACTTTAATTAGCCTGCCTGCATTCTTTTTTTACAGAATGTTTTCATCTGCCAGCAAGCTATCTATGTTTTTTTAAGTCTCTACCTTTAAAGTCATCAGTTATGGGTGGGCTTCAATGATAGTTATGGACATATTTGATAATTTAAAAAGCTGCTCCTTTATTGTAATATAATAATTAGAGCTGGGACAGTGCTCTGATACATAGTTTTCAAATGAATGAAAATGTATGTTCTTTTCTTTCTTCCTTTCTTTCTTCTTTCTTTCTTTCTTTCTTTCTTTCTTTCTTTCTTTCTTTTCTCAAAATGCTTCTAATGATCTGACATTAGTTTTTGATTAGTAGACAAATGACAATTACAAATTTATCATTTTGAATTTGATTTGTTTATAATCTACCCTGCTTCTTAATATTTTTCTGAGAAAAACATATTGCTATTTCTAAAACAGAGCCAATTACCCTTTATAGACATTTCTTTAAACAGGTTTATAAAAAACAAAACTATAAAATAAATTGATTTGAGCACTTCAAAGTTTTATCATAAGCAATTTATCTAGAAGTTATTCTGATAAAAAGGAGGCAATCTGTGAATATATTACTGAGAGTTTATTTTGCTTAAGGCAGTTCTTGGTTTGTAATTATGCAATTTTTGAAAAAATAAAATAATTTACTTTCTGTTTTATGGAGTAAAATCATGGACACTTGACCTGTAATTTGCCATTTATTGAGTTGTATTTAATATAATTTGCTGCAGGAAATATTTATTATCATTACTAAGATGAAGATGAGAGACCTTACATTTATGTAACTATCTCTATTAGGCACCTTGGCTCCTGCACAATGAATTTACATCACAAATATTGTTTGGAAAGGCCGACAGTTATGCTCCTCTAGCAACGTTACACAGTTGCCTTTTAAACTTTTGCCTGGAGTAAAGTCTCAAGTTCTGACGCTATTTTTTACAACAATTGTTGAAGGACATAATTTTTAAGGGCAATTACTTAAAATTCAAGAACTTTGCCTCTTTTATCAATATACTATAGATTATATTCCTAAAAGACACAGGGACAATAAAAATAGATCGTATGGATAATTAGTACCTTTTCACTTTTCTTTTTTATTTTTTTATTTTAAAAAGGGTATAACTAAACATAACAAAACAGAATAAAGCAGATCAGAAGGAACCAATGTAAGTGACACAGACTTCAAAGCGAGACAACAGGAGTTCTACACTGGTTACCATAATGTCTCTTGTTTTCTTCTAAATAGTTTTCTGCGTCTTCATACACAATGAATTCATACAAAACAAAATAGTATAAAACTGATCAGAACACAGTAATGAAGGCATTACAGGCTTTCAAAATCAGTCAGGGAAAAGCAGCAATGGCTGCCATAATATCTCTAGTTCTCTTCAAAATAGCTGTTCATACCTTCATGTATGTTGAAATTAAATAAACAAAAGAGACTAAAACCACTCTGAACAAAGAATAAGAGCATTACTGGATTTCACAGCATGAAGATAAGCAATCAACAATAGCTACCATAATGTCTCTTTTTTTTTCAAAGTAGTTGTTCATTTCATCAGACATAATGTAATTGATTCTCATAATTGTAACTGTAATTGATTAGGAGAAATTCTACACATGTAGAAGCCTCTACATGTATACCTATCCTTTCTGTGTTAGAGGGAAAAACAAAACAAAACAAAACAAAACAAAATTATTAGAAAAAAAGAAACAAAAAAGACAAATAAATAACAATAGCAAAGAGCCCAAAACAATGATGATAGAGGCCTTCAAAACAAGGTGGTAGGAACATAACTAAGGCTGTTATTTTACATAGTGATCTTCGAATGAGTTCCTCAGATCACTAGACACTAACATGAAAAATTGTTCTGATGCCATGAATGTTAATTGTTTTGCTCCAAGAACTTAGAGAATTTGTAGCACATTCATCTTAGCTATCCTAAATGTGTTTATACAAATTTAGATGTTTTTCTTTTCCCTTCCTTTGTCTTTTTCCTCCTTTTTCCTGAGACCTTCACTTCTCCTTAGCAGCTTCTTTTGTGTGTGTGTGTGTGTGTGTGCGCGCACGTGTGTTGGGCTCTGTTACGATACTGTCAGCTTCGTAACAGAGCCCAACACACACACCAACTTCATAACAGAGCCCAACACACACACCAATTGGCTTAGTTTATCTATTTTGAATCATGAATTATATAATTATATCTTCTCAGAAAGTTTACTTTATCTTTTTTAACCTAAATATTTGATACTTATCATGAACAATATTCAATGATGTGTTTTAAAGTTTTCCATTGGGAATAAGCTTGGTAATAAGGTAGCCATTAAATCTTTTCCATGTGACAGCACTGCACAAGTGCTATGATCAGGTCTCCCAAACTCACATACTGAAATTTTTCCATATAATGAAACTTAATCATTCATAGGATCGTATTAAGAGGTAGGGTCCTTAGGTGTTGATTAGGTCATGGGGGTTATCATGGAATTGGTGGCTTTCTATGGTACAGCCCTTGAAGCTGATAGTTCACTCCTTGTGTCTTTCTGCCATGCGAGGACTAGTATTTATAGCCTCTGGAGGATGGAGAAACCATATGCTATTTTGGAAGCGGAAAGCCACACTCACAACACGCTCAGGACTCAACATTCAGTGTTATTTTTCTTACTGAGTTTTATATTCATTTTTCTTGCCTAGTCTCCTTTGTTGTTGTTGTAATGGGAATATTTGTGCTGGTCTTCCTACAGTATTTTGAAAGTATACATTTATTTGTCTTCATAGGCTTATAGTCATGGAGTATTCACCTCAGGATGTTTCTTAAGTCTCAGCCACTTCTGATTTATATAAAACTCTAGATTTTGGACTTTTACAGTTTGCATTGAATGAGCTAACATTCTGGGGATATTATAATAGGATTAATACATTTTAAAAGCAAAAAGAGCATGACTTCTTCTTTCTCTTTCAGGTACCAGGAATCAAATTCAGGACCTTTGACTTGCCAGGCAGGTGCTGTGCCATTGAGCTATGTCCCCAACCAAGAGTAAGACTTCTTAAGGTCAGGGGTAGGATGCTATATTCGCAGTGTTCCCTAAAACTCATGTGTTGTAAATTCCCAATGCCATAATGTTAAGAGAGAGAGAATTTAGGAGACTATAGGCCATGTGAACTGTCTTCTGATGCATGTAATTAGTCTTTATAAAGAGCAGGAGAACATCATAGTTATTTGTCATTCCTCGAATAGCTGTGAGATACTGAGATGTTAAGAGACTCTAAGAAATTTGTATAACTTGTTCAAAGGCATGTATCTATTGAAGATAAGAGCTATCATTTAGGACAAACAATCTTTTGGCTACTACATTGTATTTCCTTTCACTTTAAAGGGTAATGTCATTTGTTGGTTCTCTTATCTAATCATATCTCACATATAAAACTTGGAACTACGATCACTCTCCATAAATTTTGCAATGTGTTTAATTTTTCAAGAACAAACATAAAAATTGTTTTATTTTCTTCATTCTTAGAGCTCAAAATGTTGAACTTGAAACTGTTAAAATTTTCCAGAAACTTACTATATAAATTTCTAGAAATTTTATTTGGAGTCATGTTAACTATGAGCAAGCTGCTAGTGTAGTTGATTAGTCCCCAACTAAAATGTAGGGAGAATTGAGCACACCCATATCAGTGTTTGATGAGGAAGCATTTCACTAATTTAAGGATGCTTAAAGCTGATTGCTGGCTGAGCTCTAGTGCATCCCAGATTTTTATTGAAAGTGTTTCTCTGAGAAATCATTCACAGACAATAAGCAGCAATCATAGTGGGAAGGAGTTTTGCTACATCTGATCATTTTCCAAAAGGTAAATGCAAGTGGACAAGTAGAAATTATTATTTGCCCATGGCTTTCAAACTATGAATCAAAATTTGGAAAATCAGATGTCAAAATTCATTTTATGCACTTATCAATAAAAATACATTTGAGAACATAATGACAATTTTTAAAACTCTAGTCATAGACTGAGTCAAACAAGAACTGAATCAAATTCAATAGTTAAGTCTAATGTTGTAGATCATTAATATCACTTAGAGTTTTCTGAGTACTGTATCTGTGTCACTTGAGAGGCACACTGAACAAAATAGATAAACATCTTTCCCTTGTGGTGCTTATCATGTACACAAGGCTACTTAAAAATTTGTGGCAGTGTGGTTATGAGCCAGACTGAAGTGTGTAATGAAGAATGTGTTTTACAAGCAAATAAATTGAAGACGATTTGCAAAATGATTTCTCACTCTGTAACAATAAAATATTTAAAGTTATTTTTCTATTAACAAGGTGGTATAGTAATTTAGTTTCTGAATGTAGTTCTTGACTTCTTTCTCCATACTGTAAAGTTGAGTTTTAGAGAAGTATGTGTAATTTTCATTGCCATGTTCTTTCTGAGTCATTGCTTTCTTTTGATATCCAAGTTATGTATTTCTCATTTCCTCTTTAACTTGGTTATTTATTATCATTTTCAGTATGTAAATCAAGTATCAGCTCTTTCAGGGAAATTTCCCATTACTCATACACTATAGCAATCATAATTATTTGTCTTTCTTCTGTTAGCTGTGAGAGATAAATTTAACTCTGTATTATCAGTGCCAACACAACACTTGGTATCTGTCACATACCCAGTCGAAATGTTAGTTTAAAGATTCCTGAAAACTGCTAATAGAATTATCAACATCTGATACACAAGTCCCTCTGCAAGTTGAAATCTGCCCATTCTTCTCAGTCTTATCTCTTCTTCAGGTCCACAAAAAACCAGATTGATCTATAGGAACCAAACTCGCCTTCTCACAAGTCCCTGAACATGACTTTTGTATCTTTATTCGTGCTATTCCTAAACCATAACCAATAAAACCACACTCAAATGTCAAATCTGAAATCTCATTCCACTCATTCCATGAAGTTTCCTGTGAATTTATGCAGTATTTAGTTATAGTATCATTCATAGACTGTTAAAATAAATGTCAAATGTAGAGCAAGCTGTTTAGAAGCTATTTACATATATCCTTAAGGGAAGGTCCCCCAGGATGTCTGTAAAATCTTACAAACATTTCGGTATTATTGTGTATCATACATTATAAATATTATATAATAAAAATTTAAGAAAAACTAAATGGGTAAAACATCTTTAAGCATATTTATTGTTGAAAATAGAAAACAGCATTGAGATTCATGCTCACTTTAAAAGCCCTCACTTTTCTCATGCTTTATTGTAAAATGCTATGCAGTCAATAGAGTTTCAGGTGATGTCTAAAACATATTTGGTGATTTAGTGTGTTTTAAAGCAAAATAGTTATGGACTTGCATAAAATTAGTGAGCCTGTCACAATAATGTCATTGACATTTTGAAAGAAGTGCCATCGTTTTTGTGGATTGCTTTGGTTGGTATAGAGATTTTTAGCAAAATAGATTCTTTTGATTCATGAACATGCACTCTGTTTATACCTCTTGGGTACACATCAGTTTATTTCATCAATGTTTTATCATTTTCATTATAGTGATCTTTTACCTGTTTGGTTAAATTTATTCCTTAATATTTCTGGAGCTGTTTTAAGTGGGATCATTTTCTTGATTTGTTTTTAAAGTAGTTATTGATAATTTTATTGAGAAACACTCTATTTTTTTCTGTGTTCATTATGTATCTGGCAAATTTGTTGAATTTATTGAATAATTTCAACACTTTTGGGGCTCTTTGGGGTTTTCTGTATGTAATATAAAATAATATGCTTTTAACAAGTTAAAACAATCTTAAAATATTTAAACATGACAAAAAGTCACAAAACAAAATGAAACAAGAAATTCTGTAGAGTAAAATCTTGAAAGTAACAAACCAGGAGACATTACATTTCCTGGCTTCAAAATATAGTACATAGGTACAGTAAACAAAACACATTGGTTTGGGTATAGAAGCAGATATGCACAGCAATGAAACAAAATAGGAAGCCTAGAAGTATACCAATGCATAGTTAAGTGTTGATAGAGATAGGTGCTCATAGAACATATTGGGGAAAGATGATCTTTTCAATAACTGTTGCAGTGAAAATTGGCTACTTACATGCAGAACAGCAAAACTAGACCCTTCTCTTTTACCAGTTACAAAATATCAACTCAAAATGAAAGAACTGATACTATGAAAAAAAATATAATGAACATATGAAAAATACTTCAAGACATCAATATAGGATATAAAATTTTTATAAGATCTCTAAAGCACGGGAAACAAAAGTAAAAATTGACCAATTGAATTACATCAAGTAGCTCTGAGCAGCCATGGAAACAATTAACAGAGTGAATATATGACCTATAGAATGGGAGAAAATATTTGCAAACTGTACATCTGACATGAAGTTAATATTTAAAATATATAAGAAAAGAAATTCCATCAATGCAATATCAAAAACAAAATTGAAAAACAGCAATGGATATTTTCTGAAAGAAGATATAAAATGGATAATAGTATATGAAAAATATTCAGTATCACTAATCATCAAGGAAATGAAAATCAAAAGATTGCATTGTGTGGCTACTACACACAAGTGAGAGATAAAAAATTATGGTGAGAATATTTAGACAAGAGAACTTTTACACATTTTTAATGAAAATTCTGAATTGGTACAACTATTATGGAATACAGTGAAATATTTCCTTAAAACTTAAAAAATAGAATTATCATATGATCTAGCGATTCCAGTACATGTTTATCACATCACTCATGTGAAATGAATATATCCAAGAGACATCCAAATTAGAGACTATGAAATTAGTATGTCAAAGAGACATCTCAGATTTCATGACTATTTTAGCGCTATTCAAAATAGTGAAAATTAAATGATGTTGTTATCCATCAACTGATAAATAGATAAAAAATGTGGTACCCATCCATAGTAAAATACTACTCAGTCTTAAAATGAAATCCCGTCATTTGAAGCAACATGGATATAGCATTGAGGTCATTATGGTAAGTGACATGAGTCAGGCTCAGAAAGACAAGTCCACAAAATCTCAGTCATAGGTAGAATCTAAAACTGCAGTTATGGAAATTTGAGAGTAGAATAGTGGTTACCAAAGGCAAGAAAGAGTGAAAGGATGGAAATTGATGTTGTGCAAATATATGTTTAACTGTCTCTACAAGTACATATTCAGTGACAGGAGAATTGACTGCTAGATGAAAAATGATACAACTGGAACAATTTTGTAGTATGAGTTAATTACATAAAATACTAATATTAAAGCCAGTGACTTGAGTTGTTCTAATTTTTATACTTGAAAGTCAATACTGTCCAGTATTATCTCTACTGAATACTAGAAATACTCCGCTTGATGCTATACTGAATAGTAAATGGCATCATTGCTTGAATAATGTAAGTATTGATTCTACATATTTACAAAACTCAAGAAGCCCTAGGCATCTTGTGAGGAATTTTGTAATACAAATGAACTAAAATTTGTGGCTTGTGAGGAATTTTGTAATACAAATGAACTAAAATTAAACTATGCAAAAGAATTTATGCAATGCACCAAACTGAAGAAAGAGCTCAAGAAACAAGCCTCAGGAAGGTAGGCCCCATAGTATGTAGAAGAACTTCTGGAAGTACAATCAGTTTATCTTATTTCTATTCCTTTTTTCTTCCCATGGTTACTTTAATCCATCTAGGCAGTAACTACACAAAATACAGCTATATTGGCTACAGTTCATAAATTCAGTCTTCATAGTTTTATAAGTAAGTGACTCTCTTGAGAACTTTTTAAGTACAAAATACACAGAAACAGAAGTTACAATGTATATCAAATCAAGGCAAACTCTTAGAAAATGACTGAATGGATTATTTTAGAAGTCATCCCACTCTGGACTAACATGATAGGCTATTGGGTAGTGTACTTATGGCTAGGTCAGCTTGAATCATTAAAGAACTGAGTCATGGCTGGATCATAGATAAATACAATAATTAGAAGTCACCACTACTGCTACATAATTGGGCTGGAAGAGAAGGATCTATTTATCAAAATGTTTTGGTACTCCAAAAAATAAGAATTCTGGAAACAAAATAGTTTTGTATCTTATTACAGGTGAAAGGGCTATGATTTTTAAATTGCGGTGAATTCTTTCTGTAGAGAAGTTTTTGGTTCAGGATAAGAAAATAGCAAACAGATTATACAGGAGAAAGAACTGTCAAGAGTTAATCTTTGGGGACCAATAAAATGGATCAGATTCAATTCTCCATTTTCAGCTAGGATGGAAAATTGAGTCAGAAATTGAATTACATATACTGAGAAGACATGAGGATTCCTATTAGTGTTGTAGGTTATCGATTAATGGTAGCAGTCCTATGATTCAGGATCTCCCAGTTTTGTCCTTCATATGTTTTATAGGTGTGTGGCAGACATTTGGAATCCACCACCATGTGAACAATGAGGGTAATTCATTTAATGAGGATCAGTTCTGGTGGATTTTCCTTACTAAAGGATTCCTCATGATGGATAACATACATTCTATGACAGCTAATCCTGACAGTCAACTTCACTGGATTTAAACATGTTTAGCAGATTAGTAGAGCATTTTCCTGTGTAGATGTGGGGCAGTCATGGAGATGTGGCATTGGGTGCTATATTTGGTTCCCCTTTATGACATGGTTCTCCTGTCCTGCTTCCCAAACCTCATGAAGTGAGTGTCTTTGGTCTACCATGCTTTTATCCCATGATGCTTTTGCTATAAAGTAAGTTGAATGTGGGCTGAATTCCTATAAAGTTAGAGACAAATTAAACCTTATCCTCTGTGTTACTTTTTTTGTTGCTATGACCATTACCCAACACCCACAAGGAAAGGGACAAAAGGGTTATTTAGCTCATGGTTCTTAGAAGTTTCAGCACATAGTAGGTTGACTCCAAGACAAGTGGCATGGCAGACTGTGATCACAGAACTAAACAGAGGAGAAACAGTTTATGGCAGACAAAGGTCAGAAAAGCAAGCAAGCAAGAGAGAATACAAGCCTCTTTCTGCCCTTTATTTTGTGTCTAGGCTACTGGGACTAGGGCAGTGCCAAACCAATTAGTATACTGATTTAGTAATCCCAGCATCACACACTCTAGATTTAGCCACCTCAGAAAAAGCCCTATTAGTGTGTGAGGCTTGAGGGGGACACCTAAACCCAAACCATAATACTTGCTTCAAATAATGTCAGCTGTTGTGTCCAGTAGTGGGAAGGTTGGTATTCCTATCCGCGTTCTTAATGTCTGTTAGAAAGATCAGCTAATGAAGAAATCAGTGACTATTAAAATTTTAAAATACAGTGATCCATGGATATTTGATTGAGATGAAGACTTGGGAAAAAAACATTTAATATGAGCAAAGTATAAAAAATTCCATGGCTGGTTGAACAGTACAGTATAGAAACTGGAAGTCACAAACAGAAGATATATTTAGAGTAAAAAAATTATTTCTGCACTTAAGGATGGGAGTTGCACCAGGAGAGTGCGAATATTAGTTATTTGAAGAATGTCTTCATTTTAAAATAATTTCATCATCACTAAGTACTCAAGAAGAAGTACCACAAAGATATAGAAAATCGTTCATGTTTTTATTATTTAAAACATAGACCTTCATATTCATAGATTGCCTGTGTATTGGTAAGTCCATCAAGAAATAGAAGGAAACTTCTCACATAACTTTGAGGCCATGTTTTTGTGATTTTAATTTAAGTATTACTTCCTGAAAAGCCAGTAAATCAGATATTCAAAATTGGAAAAGTATTAGTTGTTTTCCAGCTTTCACCTAAGGCTCGTGTATCCCTCATGTGTATACTTATACAGTTAATGAAATACCTATTTGCAAGACACCACATTAATAAGAGTGAGTGAGTGGAAAAAGTGTCACCTGTATTTTGTTAATTTGCTGCAGGCTCATTCTCCCCACAGCTGACACATATTTTTAATCTTTTTATTTGGCAAGATAGAAATATCTGTGATAGGGAAAACAGCAGCAGCTCTTTCTCTTTCTTCATAAAGAAAAGGATGCTGAAAATCTAAGTAATTACAGCCACATTCCAATTTTATTCACAGCAGTTAAATTATTTAAATGTCTCTTCTGCAGTCAAAATGAGTATTTTTTTAGTTTACAAATATTTTGTTACAATTAGAGCAATTTTATTTCCATTATCTGAGCATCCCAATTTCAGCTTATTAAAAATGAGAAATAACTCTCTCAAATGAATCTGAACTAGGGTGCCAGGGTCAAATTATATTTATTGATTTTCTCAGCTTCCTCAAATAGGGGAACTGTAATATATTCCCATAGCTAAGTTACATTCTCTTATACATATGTTTTTTCTTTAGTCAAGCAAAAAGTGTTTTAATTCAGGCAAAAATTAAATCCATAAACTGTATTATTGAGTATCTGTCGCTCCTTTCTCAAAGATAAGGTGACTGAGTGTGTTTACGGTAGCATCTGTATCTTCTATTCTGTTGGTTTTTTGAAATAACAAATAAAATTGAGAAACTATTATTCAATCTCATCAGAAAGAGGAAAATAACACAAATTCAAGTAGTTGGAAATGAAAAGGGGAAAATCACACCATATCTCACAGAAATCCAGGACTTTTTTAATACCTACTATGAGAACCTATATTCTAATAAGATGGAAACTGCAGAATATGGACAGATTACTACAAATGACTGAATTGTCAAAACTAAATTGAGAAAATATATAAATATTCTACATTCTATCAGCCACTGAAATTGAAAATGTAATTGAAAATTTACCAACAAAGGAAAGCTCAGACCCTGATCGATTCACTATTGAGTTCCGCAAGAAATTTAGAGAAGAGCTAATGCAGCTAATGCTGAAACTTTTTGAAGAAATTGAAAGGGAAGCAGTACTCTTAAAATCATTCCTAGACACAAGTATCACCCTGATTTCAAAACCAGAGAAGAATCTAACCAAAAAAGAAAATTATAGGCCAATCTCCCTAACAAACAAAGAACAAAACTCCTCAATAATATATGACAAACAGAATGTAACAAATCATCAAGAAGATTAATGACCAGGTATGATTAATCCCAGGGATGCAGAGTGGTTCAACATATGCAAATCAATAAATGTAATGTACAATATTAACAGAACCAAAGACAAAAATCACATGATCATCTCAATAGAGGCAGAAAAAGCATCTGACAAAGTCCAGCACCCATTCATGATAAAAACCCTACCAGAAAAATGGAATAGATAGTCTTTATATCAATCTGGGAAAAGCCATCTATGACAAACCAATAGCTAACATTATATTAAAGAGTCAAAACTGAAAGCTTTCATTCTAAAATCAGGAACGTGAAAAGAATAGGAGTGGTTCATTATTGACACTCCCATTCAATATAGTTCTGGACACACTAGCCAGAGCAATTAGACAAGAGGAAAAAAAGGAATAAGATAGGAAAGAGAGAAGTTAAACAATCATTATTTGCAGACCACATGATACTCTACAAAGAAATTCCCAATAACGCCACCAAAAAACTTGTAGATTTAATATCCAAATTCAGCAGTGTTGTGGGATACAAGTTAACACTCAGAAATCAATAGCATTCCTGTACACAAGCAACAAACACAGAGAAAAAAATGAGGGAAACCACATCCTTCACAATAACATCTAAAAAATGAAATACTTAAGAATCAATCTAATAAAGGATATAAAAGATCTATACAGTGAAATTTTCAGTACCCTAATAAAGCAGATTGAAGAGGATATCAGAAAATGGCAAGATATCCCTTATTCTTGGAAAGGAAAAACCAACATAGAGAAAATGACCATACTCCCAAAATCACTGTGCAGATTTAATGCAATCCCAATCAAAATAATATTAGCATACCTCACAGATCTAAACAAAGCACTCTTAAAATTCATTTGCAACCAAAAGAGACCTAGAATAACAAAAGCCATTTGAGGGAAGGAAGATACATCAGGGCTCATCATAATCCCAGTAGTGAAATTATACTATACAAAGCTACTGTGATACAGTCAGTATGGTACTGGGAAAAAAAAACCAGGCCTGAGGGTCAGTGGAAAAGCATTTTCATTTTAATCATATTATTTATAGTGAACTTAGTCAAGTTAGTAATAATTATGTAATTATTCAGAAATGATTTGATATTTAACTATTAATTTTGTTAAAATCAGATTTTGATAACTTTAAGTTGAGAAAATTCAACAGTGCGGCATTGTAATAATCATTTTATTGGTTGGGGGCAGGTGCATAGGTTTTCAATTCTCATCCTCTTGGTCGTGATGAGGTTATCTCATGTGTCTCTGTGATTTAAGGGAAGCATCCTTCTTACAACACTTCAGTCTCCATAGCTCTTTGTAATGTGTTTATGAGGCAACTGTAAAATTTAGTTTAAGTGTACATTGTATAACTTAATTACTTTGTGAACTTGATCTCAAAAGTATCAAACATGCAAACAGATTTTCAGTTGCTTGCTATTAGACATTTTATATTATTAATGCTATTTGACAGAATATCTATGTATTGACTAAGAAAATACACTGTAATTGTACCATTCTCAGCATTTTGTGATCTGGGATGTGTCTTTAAATAATTAAATACTTCATTGCTTAGTGCTTTAAAAGGAAATGTTCTGTGCTTTGGGATTAGGAATGTTTTTCTTTTCATTCTAATAGCCAAAAATATCCTAAAAGTATCCACTGTAGAAATAAGATTTAAGAAATGGTAAAGTAAAAACCTCCAAAAAAGCTGCTGTTTCATTAAAATGATGAAGACATTGGCAATTTTGGCAGTATAATTTTTTTCTGGAACTTCCTAAACTAAAAATAAAAATCTTCACCATATATGAACTACAAACCAACGATCTTATTAAAATAAATATTTTATGTAGTGCAAGTTAACAAAATACCTCACCTAGTTCTGAATTTTTGAAGGGACATTGCAAGCATTTTCTATTTCCCAATGGTATTATGACTCAGATAAATTTTAGAGAAAAGTATAACAACAGAATTGCTTGAAAAACATATTTACAGACAGTGAGAAATTATGTTCATGGACAACGATATGTATGAGTTGGTAATGCTTGAAAACCTTCTTGGTTCCACAGGATGAAAAGAAAGTTTGTCAAGTCACATCCTGAAAAGCTCAGCCTAACTTAGGAACAGATCCAGGCATCAGTTATTTAAAAGACATGGAGTGATGCAGCAGAATTTTATGAAGAAAATTGGAGCTCTTTATACATTTGATATGAGTTCTCGACACGTCTCAGACACTTACAAACTCTGTGACTTAACTAGTGTAAATCTTGTTCCATTTTCAGTGCAGGAACACCAACAGACAACTCCAGTTCCTTGTGTGCATTTCAAGTGAGGTATGCATCATACAACTACTACAGGTGCAGGAACCTGATAATCATTTTCCATTTCCCCACTTTTAAATTGAGAAAAAAAGAAAACTAGGGTCAGTTAACAGATTTCTCATTCTATTGAGCTGCAACATTATTGAGAGTCTAATTTGTGTAATGGGAGTGAATTTCAACCTTTATGTTCCGATATGTAGGAAATTTAGCCTGATTCAGTTTAAATTGATTTGATTTTAGATCTCAATTTCAGTTATTATTTAGCTCCTCTTCCTTTCTCAATTTTTGTAGCTGATTATGCAGAGCTCATATGGTCTGTATGATCTATTTTAGTCTCTGGAAGATCAATTGCAGCTCAGTCTATGATCATAGGTCCTTAACAGTTCAATAGGTTTCTGCTGCTCTACCACAATAGCATACAGCTGGTAAATCCGTTTGTAAAGCTAGAACTCCATTGGTACACTGAATACCCAGTCTGTGTTGAAGTTTCCCTAATTTTGAGGAGAATTTTTTGTCCCCAAGTATTCTCCACTATGGTGGCAGTTCGCCTCTACATTCATTCCAGACAGCCTCACTCCTATATTGCTACATTTTAAAAGTTTAAATTTATTTTGTAGTATTTTTATTAGTACATGCATGTGACACATAATGAATACATTCTATGTGGGGAACTGGTGCATGTACATATCACATTGTAATAAAAAGCACAAAGAATTTTTGTTAATGTTAATGAGGGTAATATGATGTTTCAATATATATGTACATTGTGCAGTGTCAAAGTCAGGTTAAACATATGTGTCTCCTCAAGAATTCATCATTCCTCTAAGGTTAAAATTTTCAATATATTGTCTTCCAAGATCATTTCAAAATGCATGGCTCATTATTGTTATGTATAGTCACCCTCTTGTGCAATATTATACCAGAACTTCTTGTTCCCCACAGTAATGCACTAGCCATCATTCAATGTTTCCCCATTTTATCCTTCCCCCTACTTTTAAAAGCAGTATTCACTCTCTTCACTTCTCTTTGAAACTCAGTATTGTTTCTTTCAAAAAAGAAGGCTGTGACAGAATATATTGATATCAAATTTATCATCAAGCAATTTCTGTTGCTTCAGCTTTCAATATTTCTTAAAGCAGGGAAATACAGTGGTGACCAGTTTTTGGAATTTGAGAGTGGATGGGATACAGCTGGCCCCCATATTATTTTATATTATGTACTATGAATTGACTTTCAAAATTTGAGAGGAAGTATGCTCCTACAGATAAATTCTTCAAACTGGATATGTATTTCAGTGAAAAATCTGGAATAATACTGTGAAAAAAAAATGAGCCAGATAGAATCATTTTATAGTGAGAAACAGTTCTAAAGTTTCAGTTTAGCTTCCCATTTATGTACAAATCCATGTATATTAGAATTAGTTACTTCAGAATCTTTTGAGTAGCCATTATGTAATTGATATCATTCAATAGTTCATGCACAGTAGGTGCTAAATATATTAGTTTTTGATTGCTGATTTGCTAATAACATGGAAAGCCAATTTCTAAAACACTTATTTTTTACACAGAGTACAAAATTTAAAAAACCTGGTGCACTTCATAAATGCATTAACACTCAATTGACTAGTTGACATTCTGTGTAATATAGACAAAAGGAAATACTAAATTAATAATCAAGAATTCTTGCTTCTAGATATGTCTTTACTGTTAGATACAGGATCTTAGGAAAATTATTAAACTTTTTGTGTTTATGTTTTGAACATGTAAAGCAATGATAATCTGAATTTTTCTTATTTCTCTTACATGGCTAATGTGTGGTCCAAATGAGATAATATGAATATTTGGACTTGAGTAAAACATTGCAGAATTAATATGATGAACCATTACTTAACAGTAAGAATAAGTATTTTCACTGTTTAATGCAAAATGTATTACTGGAAACCATTTATCCTCATGCACCATAATGTGGATGTACTCAGTTCTTCTGCAAGACAGCCATAACTACATTAATTATCTTTATGCTGCTTGGAAAGAATACACAATCTAAATGAAAGAGGACTTATTTTGGTTCATAGTTTCAGAGGTTTCATTGCATGACTGACTGACTCCCAGGTAGAATCATCATGGCAGAAGGGTATGGTAGAGGAAAACTCCTTACCTCATGATATCCAGGAAGCAAAGTGATTAGGAAGAAAGTCAGAGGAAGGGCTGTGACAAGACAAAGTGACATTTCTGGCTATCTACTTCCTCCATTTGAGCCCCATATCCTAATAACTCATTTAGATAAGAACCCATCCATTCATTAGTAATGTCAGTGACCTCATGATCCAACTGCCTCTCTATAGACCTCACCACTGAACATCGATGCAATGGAGATGAAGCTATCAACACACAAATCTTTGAAATACAGTTCATCTTTAAAGCATAGCAATACTAATCTGGAGTCTGAACTAATTTATTTATTTATTTATTTATTTATTTTTTTATTTAAAAGAGAATAAAACAAAAGGGGGCAGTACAGAGCAGATCAGAAGAGGACAACATAGGCAACACAGTACTCTACACTAAGTCAACTGGACATCAACAGTATCTAACACCATATCTCTTACTCTGCTATAGTTGAGCATAGCCCCAACTACAATAATATCAAACATAACACAATAGTATAAAGCCATGCATATAGTGAAAGAATTCCAGGGCTTTCTCAACCGAACAACAGAAAATGGTCAATGGGTATTATAATATCTCATTTTTGATAAAAAAGAAAAAAA
>PVJX010017877.1:0-37556 GCA_004027295.1 Dolichotis patagonum
CAGGCGGGAGGAGCGCCGGAAATGCAAGGGTCAGGAAGGGCGGAAGGGTCAAGAGCACCGAGGGGGAAAGTTTGGTTTTGCCCTAAAAATCGAGCCCAGGGAGTGGTATGGCCCGTGTGTGACCCGGCACCCCTCTCACGCAGGTGTGAGTCACAGCGTGCGCCCTAGTTTCTGCGGTCACCGGGGCTTTGAAACACATTTACACCTTTCCTCCCATCAAGACACGCAAGGGTCACTCCTCTGGGCACGCACTGAAGCAGCAGCGAGACCTCAGGACACCAAACTCCACCGAGCATGAAATGAATTCCTCCTCACACACCGGTCGCCCTGGCTTTCCTTCTGGTCTTTTCAGGACTCAGTCAGCCTTCTGGAAAGTTCCGTGCTGCCCAAGTTCACGGCCAGCCATGCTAAGGCAGACCCTCTGGCTGTGTTAATAATTCCTCTCTAGGAACTCCACAGAACCGCCTTCATTTAGTTAGGTGTGAGAGAAGTGTGAGTTCCTCTCCATTTTGGGAAAAAAAAAAAGATTTCTCAGTTCCACACAACACTACATTTGCCTAATCCATACTCCAGAGCAACCTGCTCGTCTGCAAAGAAAAGATTTGCCAATTTCACCTAAAGAATCCAGGTCAGTATTTTCCCAGAATAAAACAACAGATTATAAACATTATGCATGGCTAAATAATCAAAGCACCTCCTGGTATCAGCAGGTTTTTATTTGATAAAACAAATCTAATTCAATCTGTTGAGAGAACTAGAGAAATAGGAATCTAAGCTTCTAAATTGAAGTTGGTGATTTATTTTTTTAAGCATTCAAAACTATTTTGTTCTCCACGTACCCAACACTCACTTCCTTAATCTCACTCGCTTTCCCAGGAAACATCCATCAACTGTCAGCAGAAGTCGGATCTGGAAACACAGCCCTCGCCTGACCAAACAATGAAATCGGCATCTCTAACAGCGGTCACTGCCTTAACTCACGTCCCAGGATGAGGACATCAAGGCGTCTAACGGAGTAAGGGTCCAGGTTCATGGTCGTAAGATATCCTAACAGCAAGTTTCAGGGGAATGAGTGCATTCGTACTGAATAACGGATCTGTGGATCCCACAGATGGGTAGAAAAAGCAGGTAAGAATGCTTGATTCAGCCCAATACACTGCTCATGAGGACCTCACTCGACAGCACTACGCCATCCCTCACAGGGACACTAACCGGAGTGACACACGCTCCTGACCCCAGGGGGCCAGTCACTGGGGAAGCACAGCCACACAGACTTCGCTGCACGTAACCTCTGAAATGCAGAGGCATTTACAGAGATTAGAGGAGAGATTCTAGAGCAAGAAAACCAGTTAGGTGTCATCTCATGATGGGGACAAATTCCAAGAAGAGGATTACTGGGTGCTTTGGTGGTTGTGCGAGCCTCACAGTGTGTTTACATAGACCTGGACGACAGGCCTTTCCTGGGGCCAGGTCTCAAAATCACTGGAAGCCGGCATACTGCTTTACAGCCAGCCTTTGCTAAAACCAAGCAGGCTAGGAGCACACTTCAGAGCAGTCATACAAGCCTACTGGATAGGTCAACAGCTGTCTATTACAGCTGTCAGGGACTATATGTAACTCTGCTTATCTCAGCCACTATCCATGTGGCTGGGCTGAAATGTCAACACCTACAACTGAAAGGAGGCTTGTTATGGATCATGATTTCAGTCCATCTTGCTGCTCCCAGGCAGGAGAGTTGGGCACAAGGGCCTGGAGGAGGGCAGCTGCTCACCTCATGGCGGACAGGAAGCAGAGAAAGGAGGAGTTGCAGAGGGAGATGAACTGTTCCAGGCCATGTTCCCAGTGACCCCCCTCTTCCCACCACACCCCAGCTCCTAATAGCATGTCAGCTTCCATAACCCAGTCACCTTGCAGGAGCCCCACCTATGAGTGTGTGAGGTTCTTGGGGTACATCGAGACATAAACCATAGCAGTGCTGTACTTCTACTGACAACACAGTGGGTTTGTTTATACAGCATTATCACCAGCCCAGAAGGCACTGGGCTAAAACACAGGGACAGCTACAACGCCACTCAAGGATGGGAATTTTTTGGCCTATTAATACTTTTATAGCCATTACCAACTGAAATGTCACGTGGGTTCTGTCTAGAAGGGTCTGTGCTCAGTCCAGAATCCCTCACGGCTCCTCTTATTGGTTCAAACTGATCCCGATTTCCTAGCCCTTTCCCCCTTTCTTGTATCCACTCAGGCCCCAACTCATCTGTCACACCAAGCTCAGAACTTTCTAGAACCCTAGGCTAAAGTGAATGTCCTTTTTCACTTTCAACCCCCCCACCACCGTACTTACATTTCTACAGAGTTCATTAATTTACTGACTAATCACCCCATTTCTTCTCCTCCACTATCCACTCCCCCAAAGCAAAACAACTCTTGACCAATCTGTGAGCCTCATGAGGGTGGGCGTCCTGTTCTGCTTGCCCTAGGTGGGCACTGAGCCCATGAGAACACCCAGCAGTGCCTGACTGGGAGAAAGAACAAATCGAAGAAGGCACATGCCCGTATTCGTGGATCATGGATAACGCAGCGGGCCCAGGGCCTAAAATCTAGGACTTCTCTTGGTTCTGCACTAATGGATTCTGTCCTGGGCAAACCAACCCCTCAGAGCCTCTACTTCCTCCCAGCTCAGTGAGTATCCCCGAGTCCCCAAGACTCTGTGAGTCTAGAATTCTGCTTTATCAGATTACCAGGCAAGACTGCCCACCACGGCCTCTCTAACCACTTGGAAAATGAGAAAATAAAAGCTTTTCTTCACTCCGTGAGCAGAACAATAAAGACTGCTCATTCCGTGACTTCTCGGACGAAAGAACCGAAGGAAATAGCTGTCTTATTAGTCTTCGCTTCTTCGCACTTGAACTTGACCCTTTCCTTAAGGAAAGAAAATGCCCATCCAGGGTCCTCCAGGCAGCCAGAAGGGCGGAGAAGCTGCCTTCGTGAGTGGCAGTCTTGGCTGAGGGAGCTCCAGTCAAACCTAAGTCCTCAAGACTCTAAATCCAACCCTTGTGAACTGACCTTCCAATTCGTAGGAATCTGACTGCATCGCTGTCTTCTCTCATGGAAATGGGTGAAAGGGGCTTGGAGCGGAGCGTGCACAAGAAAGTCACCTGGTTCAAAGCCAGGCATGCTGGTGCATGTCTGTCACCCCAGCATTTGGGAGACTGAGGAAGTAGGACTGTTAAGGGTTCAAGACCAGCCTGGGCTACAATGTGAGCCCAAAGCCAGCCTGAACTGCATAGTGAGACCCTGTCTCAAAACAACAGAAAAAAAGAAAGAAAGAAAGAAAGAAAGAAAGAAAGAAAGAAAGAAAGAAAGAAAGAAAGAAACAAGCAAAAAAGAGCTGGAGATGGAGCTCCTTGTGAAAGTCCTGGGTTCGATCCCAGGCAGGCACAGCAAACAATCAATCAAACGATGTCCATGCGCATCAAACAGGCCCAGAACTCTGCTTCTTCTGAACGGTGGTGAACAAGGTGTGAATGAGGAAGAAGTCAGGGAGGTGAGCAGGGAAGAAAAGCAGCTCGTGAAAAGCAAGCTGCTACCCGACTGCAGGCAGGTGATGACACAGTGGTCACAGTGCACTGCGCTCCAGGGGACGCGCCCTCCAATACCAGGACATGGTGTCCGTGCAGGGCAGGTGCTGGGCTGCAGATGGGGAGGGCTCGGCTCTGGGGAGGCACTGCAGTGCCTGCCAGCCGGACGCTACACACGGTGCCACTGCATCCGAACGCACCCCGCACCACCCGAGAAGCAGCAAACACCGAGGCACATAACGAAGGAGGCAGTTAGCAAGTCACTGCTTTGATAAACCGTGTCAGCAACAGGATTGAAATAAAAGCTGCTGAAACAAGCGTGACAGAATTTTACATAAAACTGTATGATCCCACATAAAATAAAACCCAGGGGATCAAACTCCACCTCATTTCACTGCCCAGTGAGAGAAGACACTGGGAGAAAAACCTGGTACCCACTCGAGGGGGCGCCTGTCTCTCTGGCCTTTTGCTGCCTGTCTTAGTTACTTTTTACTCATCGCTGAGACCAAATACCTGATGCCCAAAGTTGGGAAAGGAAAGGTTTATTTCTTACAGTTTTTGGAGGTTTCAGTCCATTACTCAGTTGGCTCCAAGGCAGGGTAGCATGGCGGGGCCGCAGTTCATGGTGGCTGCAAACAGCAAGCAGAAACCGGCAAGAGAGAGACACACCTTCTTCCTGCCATTACATCACATCCTGGCTCCACCCCCTAGGAGGTGTAGCACTGACACCACCAATCCAAGCACTAGACAATGAACCAATCACAAGTGCACAATGCAAATACATGAGGCCTGGGGGCCACCGACATAAACCAGGACACTGTCTTTGAACTGGACACTTGCAGAGTATATGGTAAGTAGGGAAACGTGTAAGTAATATTCCCCTTTAAGTTATTCTGTAAGCACAATCAAGCCACATGGGGGAATGTATTCATTACACACACACACACACACACACACACACTTCCTTGTGTGGTTAGTCACAGTGAGAAAGCAGAGGAAATTGTGGAAAATAAATATACAGATACCGACATGGGTATTTTTTTTCACTATTTTTAGAGAAAAAAAAATGACCAAGAATGATTTGGAAAGGAATATTTTGTCATGACAAGATAAGGAAAAAAAGATTAAGCACTAGCAAAACCATGCATTCTCACCAGAAACTGCACACATCAGAGAAGTCACATCATCCCTGACCGCCCAGCACTGACCTCCCACTCCTCTGCCCATTCAGGGGATGCTGGTGACCACTGGTCCTCACAGCAGGAGGACAGCAGTCAGAGGGGCTCAGCATCAGCCCAGCCATGCCATCAACACCCTACCACAGCTCCCACGGTGGCTCCTAAGATGACAGCAGAGCTGCAAAGCGGCTACCGCCAGTGGCTCCACAGACCCTGCTGTCATAGTGTTGAGGGCCGCCTGGGCAAGGTGACACCAACGTAAATATACTTACTGCACCGTCACCCATATAAAATGCAGCACGTGCAATTCTGTGTAGTGAATAATCCTCGCAGTCATCACAAACAACTGCGTCACTGGGTTTTGTGTCCACAGTGTTACGTAGGGGTGGTGAAAATTCATGTTCCCATCTGACCCATTTATTATAATAAAGGACACACTGCCATCAGTCCCCCTACAAAGACTCCCCTGAGAGGAGCCCACTTTCCGAGGCAAGTCTGGACATCCTCTTCCCCGCATACCTTTATGAGGTGTGACCAAAAACACAGCGACCCGCACTGCCACCCAGCGGAAAGGTACAAACAGCACAGTGCGTCCTTGTCCACCGTACTCACTGGATTTGGCACCATGTGACTTGTGGCTCCTCCCACAATCACAATGACCACGAAAGAGAAACCCTTTGGGTCCATCCAGGACATCAAGGCAACCGCCCGGCGCAGCTCAAGACCCTCATGAAAGAGGACGTGCAGAACTGCTTTGGAAAGAGGCACAAACAAGGGGAGAAGTGTATTCAAAGGGAGCGGGAGCAATGCGTGATAAACATGTTTAAATTCAAGCATTCATGGTATTTTCCCATCACTTTCTATCATCATTTGAGCACTGACTAGAAGATAAATTAAAGCGCTTCCTGTGCCAAGAGTCTGCTGGGACAGCAGCAGCCGGGTCCATTCTGTCTCCCCAGCCTCACCTGGAGGCCAGTGGAGGGGTGAGGCCACCCCGGGGTGCACAGGGCAAATCGCTCAGCTCACAGTTGCCCTGCAGGCAGAGCCTGTCCTTGCTGGTAGGGGGCGTGTGACTGTCATACGTTAAAATTTACTTTCAATCACTACCAAACGATCTCGTTGTATATCTCAAAGACCAGTATTCCAACGCAGTTAAATCCTAAAACATCAAAGTTAAGCTTTAAATATGTAATATACATAAAAGTTGTCCTGGTGTAATGTGAAACAGTCTTTTATTTAGAAATTGTTCCAAAAGGCAGTTGTTATTTTATTACTTGGAGGGAGAAATATCTAACACCCGTTTTGTTTTGTTTTGTTTTGTGGATTAGTGAAGGTGACCGGAGTCACTTGCTCTGCTCCCCGCCCCCCAAAGCAAATACTCCGGTTTGGGACTGAACAGATTTAATCATTGATGGCTGTTGGTAAAAGAAAAGCTCTAGGATACTCCAGAGATTCCAGTGTAGGCACCAGGCCCTTTCCAGTGTAGAACAAAGGGGCGGGTGGAGAAGACAAAGGGTAAAAACAGCAAGAAAGAAAGAGTGAGAACAAAGAGAGACAGTGGAGAGAGACTCAGAGAGCTGAGACACTGCACGCACAGAGCAAGGGAAAATCAGCCCCGGACCCGGGTATGCGACGGCTGACTTCTCTCCCGCCCCTGGAATGATGAGAAGTGTAAACTCAGAGCGCACAGGCCCCGCAGGCTTGGGCAGCCGTCCACCTCTGCAGCCCTGGACTCCAGGTGTCCTCCACAAAGACAGGCTTTGCTTATGGGCCAACCAAGTCCACAAAGCAGTCAGGACTGTGCAGAGAAGAACAGCACTGCCGGCTCCTCCTGTAGCTGCCCTGGGTGACAGCGGCCACCTGCTGCAGACAGGTTTAGCTGAAGGGAGAAGAAGCAGATATCATCACCAAAGGCTCTTCTCTTCCTTCACCAAGGACGAGAACTTCAGTATTCTACCGGATCCCAATAGCGACTGCTCCGAGGTGGAACGCAGATGCACCACAATGCCCACGCCAACCTCACGTCCCTCCTTCTGTCCTGGTCATTACAGGGATGGAGCTGAACTACAGGAAGGTCAGACAGCAAGGGCAGCCTCTGGGCTGAATACCGACAGGCTGGCCTTGAACTATGGGGATCCTCTTGCCTCAGTCTCCCAAGTTCAGGAATGACAGGCATGCACCACCATGGCCAGGCCCTCTGTGTCAACTTGTGGGGAACTGCAACAGCTCTTATATTTTGACAGTTCACCGGCTGCACCCTCTTACTTTCTCACCACTAGTGTTTGTGCATGTGTGTGTGTATGTGTGTGTGTGAGACACCCTGTGGAAGGAAGCCTGGTAAGTTTGAGGTTTGCTCACTGCAGTGTCAGCCCGTTCAAACTGGGCAGCCCACAGGACACTGAGAACCTGACATCCATGTTCTGTTAGGAACCAAAATTCCCAAGTTCTTCACTTGATCGACCTGGCAGTGACTCAGATTGAGGCTAGAAACTGGGGTTAACTCAAGATGAAAACTGAGCAAAGCATAAACGGTAACTAGGGCCAGCTCCGAAATTCACCTGCAGATACTTCAGCGTGAAGACCCTAATGCAGGGTGAGTGGGAACACGGACGCAGCTCAGCTAAACTGCAGCCGGTGTTGTACACATGGCCAGAGCTAAAATCAGCTGGTCCTCCGCTCAGGCATCTGTCAGCTGTCTCCTCGGAGGCCAGCCCTTCACTAGCCAGCACGGAGACCATCAGCAAAGGGCATTTGCCAAGTGAGCAGGTTGTGAAGGGCGTAAGGAAAGACAGCAAGGGACTCTCTGTGGAGAACACCACGGCGTACAGCACTGATAGTGACTACAATGACTTAGAGGAGCTGTGTCTACAGCAGAGTGCAGAGTGGGCAAACCTCCCTCTCAAAGCCAACCATGTGTGTGGACAATGCTTTCAAACAGGACCATTTTAGGACACTGGAAATCAAGTGAAAACAAACCTCAATTTGGGGAAGTTTCCACTCAAAACCTGGTTAGAGCTTCGGGTAAGACCGGGAGAAGACAGCCTCACCAGGCCCCTCATGGGGTTCCCTAGAACTCCTGGGGTTCCCCAGCAGAGTGAGCCACACACGCCAGCAGGCAGAGAAAGCACCCGCCCAGGGAAGCCGTCAGCCAGGGTCACCAGCTCTGCAGAAAATGACCGAGGACAGCTCCGCACTGGGCCGGGCACACGTCTGGTCTCAGCTGGCAGACACCTGGCTCTTCTGCAGCTATAACGAGGGCACCCTGAAAACACCGCAACCCAGGAGAGCTACGCCAAGCCTCCAGCCACGCCCGACCTTTTCCTACAAATTCTGTCTGGGAGAAATCCAAGAGGAACTGAGGAGATGCCTCTTATTCAGAGATGGGGAGGACAGTAGCCTTCCGCAGTGATTCTCTGCGAACCCATCTGTATCAATCAAGAAGCTGTCCCAATCTCAGCTGGCTTTTTCTTTTTTCTTTTTTCTTTTTTTCTTTTTTTTTACAGAAATTGACAAGTGAATACTAATGGAAGTGGATGGGACCTCAGACAGTCAAAGTGATTTAGAAAAAGTAACCAGAGTTGAGTGACTTATATCAACTCTTTCAACACTCATTATAAAGCCCAAGAAGCCAAACAGGGTGACATCAGCCTAAGGCCAGGCACACGGGTCAGTGGGACGAAACAGGGTTCGCAGAGACTTACACTTAAGGTCAGCATCTGGGGCAAAGTACTAAGGCACTCTTGCCTTTGCAATAAAGACTGCTGGGACCACGGGATCCCCAGTGCAAAAATAAATGTGGACTCAGTCTCCCTACAAGGCCCAAAAGTTAACTCAAAGTGGATCGCAGTCCAAATATAAAAACTAAACCATAAACTTGTGGCAAAAAACAGGAGAAAATTTCTATAACCTTGGGTTAGGCAAACAATTCTTAGCTATGATACAAAAAGAATAATCCACCAGAAAACAAAAAGGATACACTGGGCTTCATTTAAAAACAAAAACAAAAATCTAGGGCACTTCAGTATATCATTAAGAAAATTAAAAGACAAACTAGACACAGAGAAAATACTATCAAATCCCATTTCTGATCCAGAAAATACAAAAACACAAGTTAATACTAAGGATACAAAGAATGTAATTAAAAGTTGGTCAACATACTTGAATAGACATCTCATTAAAGACAGATGAATGAGGAATGTCCACGAAAAGATTCCAAGGTCATTAATCACTAAGGAAATGCAAATTAATATGACGAGAATCCATAGACCCAATAAAATGTCTATCACTACAAAAGCAAGGCACAGTGTTACTAAGGAGGGAGAGAAACTGGGACACTCACCCACTGCTGGTGGGAATTTAAAATAGAACATTTAGTCTAAGAGCTTCCCTAAAACATTCCACGTAAGCTTACCTCATGACCCACAGGGTACTTCTAAGAATTTCACAGAAGAGAAATAAAACTTACGCAGATACAGAGACTTGGACATGCAAGTTTACAACATGACTCTGAAAAGTCCAAACTGAAAACACTTCGAAGGTCCCCCAACCAAAACACTGCATCAACAGCACATATGTCCATTATTCAGGAATAGAACGGAATAAACTACTGACATCCGTGTCCTACAACACGTGTGAGCCCAGGAAAGGGAACACGAAGTGACAGACACTGGACACAAGAGACTGCACGTTATAGGGCGGTGTGCCCAAGGCCTTCCAGAGAAGGCCAGCCCAGCAGGACAGATGGAAGACTGCCCCTGGGGCAAGGGACCGAGCACCAAGGAGCAAGACAACACCGTGAAGTCCTAGAAATGCCCTGCACCAGGTCACAGAGATGACCGTTCACCACTTGAAATGTACCCCCAAAATCACTGAACTGCACAGCTAAACTGGTGGGAGTCTGTAGTATACATGTGACACTGTGATCAATCTGTGAAAGCTAAGTTTCCCTGCCCAGGTAAGTACAGGGCATGATGTGGCTGGAAGCCACATAGGAGGGCTACGGCACAGGAGGCTTGATCCCTCCAAAATGCCCTGCGCCCAGCCGTGAGGGCCGGTGCTGCCTGGTGCTGCCTGGAGAGAATCAACTGGAGGCCCCCCAACAGTGGGAAGCCAGGGTGCTATCAAATTTAAAGGACTCTGCTGATGCCTTCTTTTGGACCTGTCTAGTAACAAAAGGATGTCACCAACTTGTATCACTCAAGTCCACTGTTTGAAAACAAACTACACTTTCATGGTCATTAGTGGTCAAACTGTAGGGGAGCAGCTGATCCTAACGTACCTCCAACTCTTTCTGGGGTTACTATTAATCACTCAGAGAGCCTCAAAATAGTACACAGTACCAGGAAACAGGCTTAAGTTAGCCAACAACAGGAGGCAGAGAGAAGTGTATTTTCTTCCCGAGCTGACTCCTTCAAATACTATTTTAACATGGATTCCAAAATGAATTCATTTGTAGAAAACCATCATAAGAACAAATTTTCAGGGTGAGTTTGACCACATGAAATGAGGCCCATTCTAATGCAGTCCACTTACAAGAATTAAAACTACACCAATGAAGTTAAGAACCACTAAAGACACAGGAGATATTATGCTCATGTTTCTGAAGAGAAATAGACCATTCTTTCACTCAGTTAAAAGTGATTTTTATCAACACAAATCCATCTGTGACATAAATTCTGTACGCCTTTGTTCTGCTCCCAAGAACAGGAGGGAATGCCCGGAGGTGCACAGCTGCTCCCACACCTACACACACTCCTTTAAAGCCAGGCAGGTAGGGTCCCCTTAGAAATCTATAGTTTATACGAAAATAGGACAATCCAGTGAACGCCGGCAAGTGGCCAACAGATGCCAAGTGTTGAGTCCCTCCCAAAAGAGTTCGCTAAAGTCACCCCGTATCAGTTAACAGGCAACCCCCTGCCCTGGAAATGGAGCATCTAGTCAGAATCCTGTCTGAGGGACCAACAGGGGAAGATCAGCACGGCTTCTGCACGCGGAGGCCAGGCGAGCTCACGCAGGGCTCCATACTGTTGGCCTGACACCCATTCAGGTGACAAGCAGGACACGGCCTGAGCTCTGCAAACCCAGTAATGCTGGAATCCTACAAAGCCCACGGGTATGGGGGTTTTGCTGTCCTCCTCTGGGTCACGTCACTGTTGACAGCAGGGACAGATACTGCTAGTGTCATCACGGCAGTGGACAGAGGCTCCTGGAGCTGGCAGTCCCTAAGTCTGTCCAGAGGCGAATAAACGAACATCACCCCATCACCTGCCACCCTGCAGGTGTCCAGGCAGAAGGACCTCAACTGTGCATCTCCTTTGCCACTGAGGTGAGGGAATGAGAGGTGAGTGGGCAATGCCCACACACCCTAACACCTTCAGAAGGACAAGGACGGGCCAGTGTTGTTTCATGGAGGGCTTCTTGTGTGTCTGGCAGTTTCAAGCTGTTAGTTTTTATACTTAGGGGTTTTTTTGGTGGTTTTTTTTGGGGGGAGAGGTTGGTACTGGGGATTGAACTCAAAATCTCACGCTTGCCAGGCAAGCACTTATGCTACTAAACTAAATCTCAGGCCTATACTCGGTACTTTTTATGGAAACAATGGGACCAAGAACCTGCCACAGAATTTTGAGACCCATTAAAACAAAATGTAATGAGAAAAAAAAAAATCCCCCTCCGGACAACGATCCTACTTTACAGCAGCAATGGAGCTAAACTGGGCTTGAAGACAGCAGAGGCGGAAACTGCTCGCCAGGCCCACTGAAGCACTCCTGGGAGACGCTCAGACATCGCTCACGCCTGGCTGCAGGCACCGGGGGCGAGGGTCACCCACGCAGGGCCAGCGCACAGCACATCCTAGAAATGCAGCTGGCACTTCCCAAGGTGCCTGGGAGTCAGTGGCTCCAAACCCAGACATAAACTTTTACGGAGCACAGTCTGGATAAAGTGAAGGATGAATGGGATTCAATTACATATGAGCGGGTGATTGTTTTCCTTTACACTGGACGAAACCCAAATCAGTGGTTGTCCTGCCCCTACTGCCTCCTGGCTACTGCATGCCGTGTCCTAGCTGCACTCGGTCCCCACCACAAGCACACAGATCCTGATCTCACCTCGGCTGCTATGTGGCGTCCGATTTACGTCCTGGTCTGGAGTGTGCGCTGAAGCCTCGGTCCCGAAATGCTGCTCATCCTCTGGCCTCGTTGGTTTCCTGGACTGCTCTTTGTTCCCTGTCTCCAAATCCCGACTGGGTGACTGACTGAGGTCCCCTGGGCCTCCTGTGCCAGCCCCCAGCCCTCTCCCAGGAGATTACCCCTCTGCTTCCACCTCAGTGCCTCCATAGTCCCGAATGCCTGTCTGTCCGGGTCTCTGCATTGTGCCCACGGGCCCCACTCTGGCCCCTGCACCCCGTCTGGGACGGACACTCATCTGTGCCACGGACATCTGCAGCATCAGCCCCGCACAGTGTCAGGCCCTGGAAACTCGAGGAGCACTGTCCACGCTCAAGGAGAGATCAGCAAGTGTTATATCTTAAATTAACCAAAGCGTCGCCATGTCTGTTCTGTAGTGCGTCTTACTAACTAAATTGCTATTTTAAACATCTGTGTTCCAGGCGATACGTAGTAAATTCCTGTTCCCACGTCATTTGTGTAAAAATGACCACCCCAGCGATACGAGATAAGCTGACCTCAAAACTGTGCAACCCTATTTCAAAATATGCTATTTTGAAATTAGCCAAGGCTAACAGAAAGCACCAAAAAACACTAGGTGTTCTTTAAGATAGGGGAGGGAACATTCCCTGTGATTTGGGGTTTGCGGTTTTGAGCTTTAAATATGCCGCTTGTAGACTGTTCGATACTCAGTCTCGAATTGATCCTTATGAGACTGGGTCACCAGGCCTGGAATAAAGTCTTTGCTCCCAAATTCTCTTGCTTCCTCGATTTCATTCCGGGGTCCGAGCTATCTCACAAGCTAGCAAGCTGCCCAGCGATGTGCAATAAGAACGGCAGGTGGGTAAGGGCTTCCTGTGTGCTGGGATGGGGCGTCCGGGGTCACAGCATTCCAGAACGGCCAAGATACTAATGGCGGGGAAGGTGGGAGCCTGGTCTGGTCCCCAAGGACCCTGCAAGTCCCGCTGTGCAGATGAGAAGCCCAAGCCCGGGAGGATGACACGATCAGTGGCAAGCTACACGCTCACGGCAGCTTAGGGCCCCAAGAGCTTGCTGGGCTCCTGGAAGCTGTGGAATGTGAGCAGCCCAGCACCCCTCCCCCAGGACCCACCCCCCCCTGGCAGAGACACCCAGCTGCAGATCCCACTGTGCCCGGTCCAGGACAGTCAGCATGACACCTCCCCAGTACCTCTGCCAGGCAGAGCAGCACAGTACGTGTGTGGTGTGTCAGGCTGCTGGGGGCACGGCTGGTCCTGCATTGGGAAGCCCTAAACGGAAGACAATGCCAAAAACTGGCAAAACCATCTGGAGGAAGCCAGGAAGGTCAGCGCAGGACAGACCCCCGCCTGAGGACAAGAGGGAGGAGGCGAGGGGCCCACAGTGACCTGGGAGTCACTAGCTCAGCAGGCACCCGGGACACCAACTGGTAGGCTGGCGCAGGAGAGGGCAGCGGTTCAGGTGACGCCAGAGAAAGGCAGCAGCTCTGGTGGCTTCTGTGGTCCATTTGAAGGCCCCATAGCGTAAGAAGACTAAAAGGGGCAGACAAGGGGAAAAGGTGCCAGCCCACCCCGGGACACAGCAACAGGTGTGGAAAGCAAGCCAGTGGCAGAGACAGTTCCAGAAACAAATATGTCAACTGGAACCGCCCGAAGGGTCAGTTTAAAGTCCCCCTGGACAAGCCCTGTGGCTTCCAGGTGCCAAAATGGAGTCAGGTTTGGAAACACACAACCTGGGTCCCACCCAACCCACTGCACTGGAATCTCCTCGAGGTGACAGGCAATCTAGGAAGCTGGAGGACCCACTCCCCCACAGAAGCTGGGGTGCAGGCCTGGGTCTGCCACCTAATGTTTAATGTTTATGCTGCCATAGCAACCCAGTCATCCCCCGAGACTTTAAAAGGATCCCAAATGCTTACTCAGTTTGGTGTGAGGTGTATTGGCCCTGGAGCTTGGGTTCCCCCCTTCATTCTGACGTTTTATTTAACATCTTATTGGATCCCCTGTGTGAGGACACGGACTGAGACCCTCTTACCCAGAATGTACGACAAACCTTATGGGTCCCCGGATGGGAGTTACTGACCTCAGCCACTGGACAGCAAAACACACAGCAAGTTAAGAGTTTGGCCCAACACTTTGACAGGCACTGTGAGAGCTCTGGCTGTAATGGGGTGGCCCCCTCACCCACCGGCCAGCATCCAAGGCCCTCGGTGCCATCACCATCTACGTGGAAGCCAAGCCAGCATCCCTGACAGCCAGGCCCACGAGACACCCTTCAGACTGGACTGACAGAGGGTCATCTCGTCCTGGCCGAGCAGCTGGACTCCAGGGTTCAGAGTCCCCTTAGCCCACAGCTGACGCTCCTGGTCAGTGCAGCATCTGCTCCGGAGGTTTGCTTCTTCTTCTCCCACTCCTTAAGCACGGTCACCTCGAGAATCATTTCATAAACCATGTGGTTTGTGAAATCCTATCCTCTTATCTCCAGCCAGGTGACAGTGGACATTACCACCCTCTCTCTACCAATGACGCAGGTCCCAGAGCCACAACCTTACGTCCAATGTCATCTGTGTTTTAAGAAACTCTGGCTGCTCAACTCTAATCCCTACTACTGGAAGGCTGAGGCAGGAGGACTGCAACTTGAGGTCAGCCTGGGTGACTAAGCTCTGTCTCAATTTTTTTTAAAGGGAGCTAGAGGTGGAGGGCACACCACACATGTGCAATGCCCAGGGCTACCTCCCCAGGGCTGCCCCTCAAAATGCTGAGAATTGGAGATCTGATCTTAAGTGTCCCTTCTTTTCGACCCTAGCCGATGACATTCTGGGCAAACCAGAAAGAAGACTCCAGGAAACGATGACCGGCTAGGGTGCCCAATTCATCACAATAATGCAGTACAGATTCAACAACCACAAGTGAGACAGCTATAAAAACAGGGCGTTCCCGGAACAGTGCTGCAGATTGAGCACCCTAGGGCAGGGAGGATTTTAGGGGTTGGGGTACCTTTGGGACGAGAAAGCCACGCAGGGGAACCCAGGGCTGGGAGGGGACCTGGCAAGGGAATGGGAACTTTGTCTGGGGGAGGGTGGACAAGGCTGACACCTCCTGATGATGGCGTGTGTCGACAACCCAGAGTCAGCGCTGTACCCCGTGGAGAGCTGGATCCCCGCCAGGTCTGAATCTGGGAGGACGACAAGGGCCATGGCAGGTGACAGGGCTGGGCCCTCTCGAGGTGGAGGGACACGGGATGAGAGAGGATCCTGGCAGCATGGGTCTCACCACGGCATGGGGCCACGTGGAGGGGAAGGTTGGAGAGAGCCAGAAGCCTGCTAATAGCTGCTGCGGGGCGGTGACAGGCAGCTGGGGGCCATTTGCAAGGTGACAGAAATGGAAACAAAAACCAGGAATTTAGAAAAAAAAAAGAAAGAAAAGTTCAGCGACAAGTTGGATAAGGGGCATAAAAAAAAAGAAAAAGAAAAGGAAGCCAGAGCCGCAGTTAGGGAACACACTCACACCCAGACAGAAGTCGGGGTGGGGGCATCCACAGGACACAAACTTTGTCCTGGGCTTGAGGAAAAAGGGAAGCACATTTCACGGCTGAAACGGTCAGCCTGGGAGACATGGAAGTGTGGTCTACGATAACCAGACAGCGTGTGAGGTGCGATCTCTGGTCACTCCCCCCCCCCCCCGTAACCAAAATCGACCTGCTAACTGTAAGCATCTTCTTTAACATCCTCGCTGTAGAGAATTTCCTCAGATTCTGGTGGAAAATCATGGAGCAACTGGAAGAAAATTCAGGAACTACTTTCAGGAATAAGAGGCGATATTTTCCATAAACATCCGTGGATCCACGCCCAACATTTCCACTGGCCAACAGGAGGCTCCACACCAGTCTCTAAGTCCCACTGCCTGCTGGGTGCAGGGATCAGACTTCAAGAAGACTTCTTGAGTGTCACGACTCAAAGTTCAAGTGGCTGCTTTAAAAACTGCCCCTGGCTGGGTATGGTGGCACAGGCCTGCAATCCTAGCACTCAGGAGGCTGAGGCAGGAGGATTGCCATGAGTTCAAGGCCAGCCTGGGCTACACAGTGAAATTCTGTCTCAAAACAAAGAAACAAACAAACAACAACAAT
The DNA here is from genome assembly GCA_004027295.1 of Dolichotis patagonum. Classification (NCBI taxonomy): domain Eukaryota; kingdom Metazoa; phylum Chordata; class Mammalia; order Rodentia; family Caviidae; genus Dolichotis; species Dolichotis patagonum. The sequence goes on from PVJX010017877.1 coordinate 16,048, forward strand.
AAAAACTGCCCCTGCTCACAGCAGTCACCTCCAGATGTCGCTGCAGTGGCAGCGTCTCCCCATCAATACCTCGGCATTAACACCTGGAGATACCTGCTCACCTGGACAAGAATGCTATCCGACCAGCTGGGCTCTGAATACATCGCCCTCCCACCTCCCCCTAAACAAGACTGGGTCCAAGTTAACCAGGAAAAAGGGCTCCTGGCCCAGCCTGGAGCGAACAAAGGGACAGCCAGACACATTCTGGGCTCCCAGGGATCCCATGGTTTCTCTGGGCACCGGCTGTCACCCTCAGGATGAGGAACAGGACAATGAGGTGACCCCGGCAACCTGGGGGAGAGGGGGCTTTCTGCAGAAGCAAAGCCGGATAGGACAGGCACGTACCAACAGGACCAGAGTTCACGACCTCAGCCGACCCTCTGCTGCGCGCTCCCCCCCAGCTCTGCCACACGCGGATCTCACGGGTCCCCCACTGCCCGTGGACCCCATTAGTATCAGAGGAGCCAGGCGCACAGAGGAGTCACCTACATAGACGAGCTTCGCACGTCCTTCTCGGGAGCCTGCGGCCTGTGGGGTTCACAGAAACGCTTCTGAGGAACGCGACCAAGCCTTGAGTCAGGGTCTAAGTTCCACGTTTCTTTCTCCCTGCTGCTTCCAGTTGATTTTTGGACCCAAAGCGCTGGCTGCACTTTGTGTCAGGTTGTTTTTTTTTCTTACAAATTAAGTTTTCTGGGTCAGCTACAGCATTCCAATCCCAGATCAAATTTGTTAGTAAGCTTGTGAACACACTATCCTGAAGTTTAAACAGACCTATTCTCAAATTCAATATCTCTGTATCATACACTTCATATTTTTCTACTATACAGCTGATCAGAGTGACAGGTCTGGGCACGGGAGCCCAAGACTGATTTCAAGTCCAGACTCCGAATTCCCCAAGGGTTATGCAACCCAGGAGCACAGTTTGGGATAAAGCCTCCGCTAGGGGCTTCTGTCTAAAATACTAATGGCGTTCACAGACAGTGCCAGCCGAGATGCTTTCCTGAATTAATTGATTTCCTCGTGAGCATTCCGTCCACGCAGGTGCAATCAGCCTTCCCATTTTACAGACAGAGAAACTAAGAGGCCAAGATGCTTGCCCCATCCACCACAGCCCACGAAGCCAGGGAATGAAACATGGGCAGACTAGAACCACCGCTTCTGTCAATGACCTATAAAATTGACTGAACACGATAACAAGGCTTTATGGATAAATTATTATAAAATGGGAGGGTGTTTCAAGGATGATTACTTTGAAATAAGTGGTCGCATTGTACAATTCTATGCATGGGAACAAGACACCAAGGAACAGTCTGGGTGCTGGGTCCTGGTTACCCTTGAATTCTTAAGTGCACAAGGTTAACTGTAGATGTAGGCTTTCCATGCAACATCCAGGAAGGCGGGAGGAAAAGGTGAGCGTGTGGAGGAGGTGGGCAGCGTCTGTGACCAGTGACCTGCGTTCGGCCACTCAAGTCATTTGCTACTGACCCTTCCTTGGAGACTACACAAACCCACACTTTACAAGATATACATATCTACTTGTTAACTCCCAACACACATCTCTTAGGAGAATGGAGTAAATATTCTTGAATTTTTTTTTGTACTTGGAATAAGAAAAAAGAAAAATAAAACATAAAACAGAGATGCTTTGGGGGAACAAGCTGATAAAGAGCCAATCCGTGAAGAGGCCGTAGTTCTGTGTTACTGCCAGCTACGTACCTACCTCAGCATTTTCACAAACACACTTCATTACTCAGGACCAGCTCGCTCCAAATCAGTTCTACTGCAACCCTGGGGTCCTACGCTGTCTGCTGTAATGTAACCAGGGAGGCCGCAGGAAGGACAGGGTGCTTCTAATAAGTTACTAGATGAGGACAGGCTTCAAACATGCCTGGTGCAAGAGGAGGGTGTCCCAGCTACAGAAGTTGGGAGGCTGAAGCAGGGGGACAGTTTGAGCCCAGGAGTTCTGGGCCAATCGAAGCAAAACAGCCAGACCCAGGATGGCTTTCTATAGATTTCTTTTTTTTTTTTGCACCAGGGATCGAACTCATGACCTCATGTTTGCCAAGCAGGCACTCATGCCACTGAGCTAAACCCCCGGCCCGACCCAGGATGGCTTTAACACACACACACACACACACACACACACACACGGTAAGCTCTGTAAGTACAGGGAATATTGAAACTTAAAATTTTATTACAGTAAAAAACACATTGGCCCTAGCTAAGCAGCAGCATTCACTGCTTTTTTTCATCACATTTCTCAGAAAGCCACTCGGGAAAGAGGTCTTCCAGACCGGCTCTGGAAAGCGCAGCGCCATGGGCTAAGGGCTCAGTGTCTGAGGCTGCAGGGAGGTTCCGCGGGGCCTTCACAGCTCTGCGGCCTCGCAGCACCGACTGCTCGAAGCCCCCACTGCAGTTTCCAGTGGCTCCGCCCACATCCACCTCCACCCCTCGGCCTAATCAGATGATCTGCGGGTCAGCATTATTTGATGAAGTCCAAATCCTCCATGCTCTACACAGGGGAGAAAAACTCTCCTGAAAATTCAAAACTGCCTCAAGGACACGCAGGAGGCCTGAGGTGGGGTGCGGACTGCCAAGGACCCAAAGGCTCCTGCCCTGCCGGTTTCCTCGGCTTCCAGAGGCAGGAAAGACTCCCGGGGCCTCACTTTCTCCAAACACCATTCATAGGCGCGCAGGCCAAGTGCGCGGAGCCAGGGGCGCGGAAAGCATTCCGGCACCTCCTGAGTCTAAGACTTTCGACTTCTTGGAACAATAAACCGAGGCCCGCGGCCCTTTCCCCACCCTGTGGGAAACCGGGACTCCTTCACTGGCAGCGACCTGATAGACAGGGCTGGGCTCCGAGTCCCAGGGCGGCCCCTTTCTTCCCGGGAGAGCTATGTAAATCCCCCTCGCGGGCTATTCAGAGAGCAGCCCGGGCTGCCGGCCCCTGCAGGCCTGAATGAATGGGACGACCCTCGCTGCACCCGCACAAGGCCCTGCACGCATCTTTCCCACGCGGGCGCCTCCAATTCCGCCCACGCCTTCCGACCCGAGGTTTTGCAAAATTCAGTTCCCCGTGGTGTGAAGCTGCCCCTTGGCAGGTGTTGCCTGGCTTGAGGTTTTTCGGCAAAGATCTGACCACTTTGATTCCTAAAGTAGACAGAAACCCGGCACCACTGTGGGGTCCCGGGCCCCGTGCGTGCGCTGCCTTCCCCACCCGCGCCCGAGGTCCACGCCTGGCGGGGACGCAGCCGGTTTGGTGGCCTCGGGGTGGCACCGCCTGCGAGGTCTGGGAAGGCACGTGGGCGTCCCGTACTCCCGCTGCGCGACGGCGGGCGAGGGGCGCGCCTGGCCCCGCGGTCGCTGTCCCCGGCCTCGCAGGCCCCCAGCGGCTCCCCGGAGCCTGCCCTTCCTTGGCCCCGACGCCTGGACAATGCGACGACCCCGGAGAACCCGACCCCATTCATTCCCTGCGCGGCCTGCAGGTTCCCCGGCCATCCTGCGCCTCCCCTCCCTCGCCGCTAGCGCCCCCTGCACCCCTGGATCACTGGGACGTGGGAGAATCCGGGGCGCTAGGATCCTGAGCGCAGCGCCCGGAGGTATCAGGACCTGGTCGCGCGGGAGCCCACGTGCCCGAGGTGCTCGGGATGCGGCCCCAGCGATCGCTGCCCGCTTTGTCCCAGTCCCACGCCCGCCCGGCCGGTCACGGCTCCGCGCTCACCTCTCGGCTGCCCGCGCGCCGCCACCCAGAGCAGCGCCAGCAGGAGCACGCGGGCCATGTCGCTGGCTCCAAGCGCGAGCCCGAGTCACGGCCGGAGCAGCCACCGCCGCTCCAACAGCCCCGACCCCGCCCAGCCGGGCTGCACCGCCCAAACCCCGCCCCCGGTCGCCGCCCGGCCCTCGCGGGACCTGCGGAGCGCGCGCCCCTGACCCGGCCGCCCTCGGCCCGCTGGCCTGGGGACCCGGAGAGCCGGGCGCAGGGAGGCTGCTGCCAGAGCTGCAGAGCACGCGCCTGGTTCTGTAATGCACTTTATTTCATGTGTTGATCCCACCCTGTCACTTGTGTCCCTCTCCGTGTGCCTAGCCTAGGCAAGGAAGGTAAGGAGGAGGTCACTATGACAGTCATCCTCAAGGCCAGAGGACGAGGACCCCAGCTTTCCAACGCTTTGGGCTTTTTTCTCCCTCTTTTTCAAATTATGTCTTGTTCCTGGTTTTAAAAAAAGTTCTTAAATTTCCTGATGTTTCCTATGAAAAATATTCACAACATTTCGTCCAAGTCACGCTATCACGAATCATCCAAGATAATAAGTTCTGTATTAAAGTAAGTCTTATTGTCCTCCCATGCTCTCATTTTGGTTTTTTATGTTTAAAGGGGAGATAGTTCTGTATGAGCCGCGTGCCTCCCTTTGACAGCTCTGCCGATCCCAGGTTTTCTAAGCACGCGTCCTTAAACAAGGAGTGAAATCTAATTACAATGCTTAGCGATTATTTTGGACACCACGGAAGGACAGAAGAGAACGGTGGAGCCCGGCGCTTTGAAACCAATGCCAGGCGGTGGGGCGAGCTGGTGTCACTCTGCTAAGTTTAGATCCAGGCATTCTTCACTATTAAAACATTAAGGTAATAAGTCACCATTGAGGAGGTGACGAGGTGAATGTGTGACGAAGCCCTGCGGTTTAGCTGTTGTGTAGAGAACTGTTTCTGCACAGAAGCAACTGTGCTTGGGCTCTCCTTTAAGTTAGATACCCGCCTTTTAAAGTATCTTATGCAGATTGTCTCTTGCCTCATTGCAAATCTGCAAGGTGAGCACATGGTGACCGTTGTGTGGGGAGGAGAAAGTGATCTTGGAGGGTAGAGTCCCCACATTAGCAGGCGGACCAGCACCCTTAGGAAACTGTGGAGGACCCTCACAGAGTGGAGAGACTCCCTAGAACCCAAATTCCTAGAAATCCCGCCTGGCTGTCAGCTGGACCTTGTGTTTAAGCTCCAGGCAGGCAGCTCACCTTTGTGATTTCAAGGACAGCTAGTGGCCAGTGCTTTGGGGAGCCAGAAACATCAGAAGTTTTGACGCGATTTATCACCGCTCAAAGTTAAACAGAAAGACTTCCAGAGAGAAGAATTCCGGACAGAAGCCTTGGATAAAATGGAGTGGTAGAAATGTCAGAACATTGCCCTCCAAAAACATGCAGCTCAGATTTGTCCATTGTTTAGCACACTTGGAAAGTGTCTATATTACCCCAATGCCAAGAAAGCCAGGTGGTGTGTTCTGAGCAAGAGGTTGAAGGCGATGGTCTTGCCGGACACTGGCCAGTGTCCTCTCCACCACCTTCTGTTGGTGTCTGGCTCCCGCGGCAGGGCAGTTTCCCCTTCCGACTTCGCTGCTCTGCTTCTCTGTAGAGCAGAGATTCGAGGGGTGCCCTTGCTGGACCCGGTGGGGGCCTCTCTGGTCTTTCCTTGGACAGCGTTCCTCAGAGAGTGCTCCCTGGGGAAACTCCTCTGCTCTCCTGCTCAGCAGACACTTGTGGGGTGCTCTCCCCGCAGCCTGTGTGCTCTCTGCACTGTCTTTCCAGGGCTCCGTGGTCACCAGGAGAACCTTGAGCAAGCCTTCACCTGCTGTCCACTGCCCCACCACCCTCTGGGACCTGGCCAGTCCTTATCTGGGACCTGGTTTGAGGCAGGGGCGACTGAGATTTAGCACCATCCTGGGTTTCCAAGCCTTCTTTCTATGCACAGGCTGTGAAGCCTTCCTGTTCCTTTAACTACCTTGAGTGGGGTTTATGTCCCTTGAAACTGAGTCCCAGCGCAGCTTTCCAGCACATTAATACGGTCCCTTTTCGTTCACAGCCCAGCCTAACGCTTTAAGGTCAGAAAGCATCTGTGCGTCTGTTTTCTAATGTTTACTGACTGTGTGAGGGCCTTGGGTCCTTTACATTTATGCGTCTGAGTGTCTAGGGTATATTTAACAAGCATTTCACACAAGAAAAACAGTGGTAACGACAGGACTCTTCCCGTCCCCTTTCCTCCCCCTCACTCCATTTCTTGATTCCCTCCCCGTTTGAAAAGACTTCCCTATGTCCTATGACCACCTTATATTTTGCTCTTTAGCTGTAAGGTTGGGTTTCCCATGATAAGTATAATCACTATACACTGAAGTGTGCTAATAAAACGTTTTTTCTTAATGCAGGGATCACACTGCCAGGGACCTATAGCAGCTCCCACATTTACTCAAGTGGGGAATCTTTGGAAAATTACTTAACTTTCTTGGCCTCAGTTTCCTCATCTATAACAGAGGGACAATATAAGACCTACAACAAAAAGCAGGAAGCAAATGACACAGTGATCTTGAACATTGTGGTGCCAGGCAAGCACTCGGTAACTAGCTGCTTCTGCTGTGGTCTGTGGTTAGGAAGCAGGAACTCCACCCTAGGGACTGTGATGTGGGGCCCCGGGGGCCCTCATGTCCAGGGGCAAATGTGACCGCACAGTGTGGCAAGACAGCTGGATGCGGGGAAGAGACAGATGCGCCTTTGCCTCCTGTTTACTGGGGAAGAAGGCAGAAGTTTCAGGCGAGAGCGGAAATTGGGAAAGAGCATCTCCCAGAAAGCCAAGTGGCAAATGGAAGGGACCACAAAATCCTCATCAGCTATATCAAAACTAAAGGGATTAATTTTTTTTCTTTTTGGCAGGGAATTGGTCTTTGGGGAACGTGGTGAGTGTGTTTTTCTTTTATAGAGGAAGAGGAAACCAACTTGGAGGGGGCTAGAAGACAGCTGTTGGTAGGGACATGTAAACAGCATTTGTCCCCCAGACACTGCAGGACATCCCTGCCTGCTGGGTGTCTGGAACCATAAAATCCTGCCGCAGGAAAGTTAGGCAGGACAATCAAAGCTTGCAGTAGGAGTGGTGTGTAAGAAACTTACAGCTGGACATTGGTCACCTGAAAGCCTGAAGTAGGTGCCTGGGAAACTACTTGTTACGGTTGTCATGGTGCCCTTCCCATCTGCTGTGTGCTGGGAGGAGATGCTTGTCAACCTGTTACTGGGGCTTCCTGTACTGTCTTTTAACATCTCCAGTTGTCCCCAGTGAAGGCAAATATCCTTGACTATTTGGTACTTTTGTTTCTCTGAGAGCTGCTTTTCTCCACCTTTCATCAAAAAGCCAATTTAGAATCAGATGCCATAAACTGGGCCTTGATCTAGTGGCAAAGACCATGTTGGAATGTTGGAAAGAAGATGTTAGTACTAGGCGATAGGGTTCGTTGCAGGAGTAGGCAGCCTTCTCCTCTCAGGAGAGATGTCGGAGGACTCAGGATGCACGTGCAGCACAGCGAGCTGTGAGAGGCTCATCTGTGCTCCTGCAGGTGTTAGCTCCTTGACTCTTGCACAGCTCTGTCAAGTGTGAAAAAAAAATGTCCTTCCAGGAGCAGCAACTACTGTACTATCTCCAGCGCCAGTGATAACAATAACAGTGACTGGTACGGAATTTCCACACAGCACTTTGCACCCATTGTCTCACTTATTCTGAGTAAGTCCGTAACTCCACCAGTCCTCTGTAAGTATCCTGGTGGCTGAAAGTCCATGGTGACACTTCAGGACCCCTCCTGCTCATGGGCGTGACAAGGACAGTAGAACTGCCTGGGGCCGGTGCCACACTGCTCACCTCCTCAGAGCAAGCCTTTCGGACCTCAGGGGCATCACCCTCTGCCCATGGCGCCCGGCTTCCTCCCTCCTCATAGGAGTCCCTTGCAGCTGTCCAGGGCATCTCCCCCAGGTCCCCTTCTGGCTCCTCCAGGACAGTCAGGGAGCACTTGCTCCTTTGTGCCACCAGCATGCTTTGTCCTACAATCTCTGCTGGGCCCTCTGGTTGATTTTATTGACATGTTTTTCCTGCTGTACGGAGAACCCGTGCTCCTTCTCGTTCCTTTGGCCTTGACACCTCCCCCCGTGTCTGAAACCGGATGAGCGCTTGTGGACACGGAACATCTGCTGCTGGGTGCAGGTGTGTGTTTTCCGTCTCTGGCTATGCCAAGCATGAAACGTAAGCCATCTCCAAGTGCTCTCCCAGGCCTGGGGTGACAGAAAGTAATGCGACCTGCAAAGTATAAACAAACAGTTCCGAGTTACAAATGACAAAAGCTGACTCTGGCCTCTTCTACAAAGGCAAGTCAGTTGGAAAGATAACAGCGTGGCAGGGAACACAGGGTCCACCAAATCCATGGGGGAGAACAGAGCTTGGAGAATGCCCAGGCACAAGAGAGTCACAGATGTTAGGCAGCAGAATCCGCGGCCAAGGTCACCCGCTGGGGCAGACAGCACGGTGGGAGCTGCTCGACCTTCGGAGGCTCCTGCAGATTTGTTCACTAGCACGGGGTTCAAGGCCTGGGAATCAGTCACTGCCAGCTGGCTGATACTGGGAGCCCAAAGCATGGACCCCTTCTTGTTGATAAGAAGGATTGGGAGCAAGAAAGAAGGAAGTGAAGTCTCCGCAATGGGGATTCCTCCCGAGAGAGAGAGAAGCATGCTAGGAGGAGGAGGAGGAGCCGGAGAAGGACACACCCTCAGGAGGCGGCCAGGAGAAGCTTTATGAAGGACCGAGACTCTCACAGTCACTGGAGGATGAGCACAGTTGGTCCTCGCTGTGTGTACCTCTCAGCTCAAACTCAAGTCCCCACAGGTAGAAAATGCCACCTCACTGAGGACATGGCCATCTAGTTAGGCCATCAAGGGCTGCATCTGTGCTGAACATATGCAGGTTGTGTTTTCTTGTCTTAGCTCCCCGAATGCCCATGGCAATGGCGCACCTGGCATTTACAATGTATTTGGTATCACAAGTAACCTGGAGGTAGGTGGAAGTGTATAGGAGGATGTATGTGGTTTCTATGCAAATGCCACACCAGTTTATGTGACAGGCTCAGGTTTGGGTCCACAGGTGACAACAGAGGTCCTGGAGCCAGTCCCCCGTGGATACTGAGGCACCACTCTGATTTGGAAAGGAAGAACAAAATGCAGAAGGCTGTGGCGAACCGGTGAGGTGGGGAAAGAGACCCACCGGAAGTTAGGATGGAGGACAGCCACAGTCAGTCTGTCTGGGACGCGAATCAAGCTGGCCTCACCTGTCAGCCCCAGCCTGAAAGCTGTGGGGTTTCTCCCCTTTCCTGTGGTCTGCACTTGGGGCAAGCCAGGCACCTCAGGCAGCAACGGAAGGGACAGGAGATGGAGCCCAGACGTGGGGAGCACTTTACTTCCTGTGGGTTGAGTTCTGGTCTATGAGAATGCAAAGGTGGGGAGTCCGCCTGGGAAACCCCATTCCTCCACAGCATGCACTGCCCGCAGACCCTGGCAGCCGCTGGAGCAGCCTCACACCTGGGGGCATCTGGGGGCGTCTGCCCAGCCCTGTCGGGCTTCCCAGTGCCCATTGCAGTCATCGCAGTGCAGCACCAGGGCTCCGGCTGCCTCCTGCCTCTCTTCCTGTCCCTCCCACCTTCTTTGTTGCCATGGATCTGCAATTCTCAGATAAAGCATCCACAGGTGAATTGGCACCCTGGGATCTGTTTTTGGAGACTCTGGACTAAGGAGTGGGGAATGCGGACCAGGCTTGGAGACCTGGGTGAGGCTCCTTGCGCAGACTGAAGACACCAGGGTGAGGAGCTTGGGCTCGAAGCAGAAGCAGTGGGAAATTACGAATTCGTAAGCAGAAACACGAGAAAAAGATTCTTTTTTTCCATAGGAAAAATCTGCCCGCAGTGAGCAGAATGGAATCAAAGGCGGGAGTCTTTTTTAATAATGTGGGTCGCAAAGAGGAAGGAGGGCTTAACAGGACCGGGGCCGTGGGAATGGAGGAGGCAGAATAAAGAGACTGCAGAGAGGAGACTCCCCCTGGTCACAAATTGGATACAGATGAGAGCGGAGAGTGGGGGTTTGACCATTTCTTCCTGAGAATGAAAACACTGAGCGAGGAAGGTACACGGGCGGGAGAGGACACCGAGCGTGGCTTTGATGATACCCGAGTCGCCGGCCGTGGAGGAGCAGCAGTGGCAAATTCAACACAGATTGCGACGGAAGAGCCAGCCAAGCAGAGCGCAGGCTTCCCTGCGTGATCACGCATCCAGGCCCGGGGTCTGCAGCAGTTCAAGGCAAGGCAGGGGCTCCTGGGCAGACGGAGGCTTCTGCACAAGGGCGTCTGGGGTCAAGCACAGCTGGAAGGCAAAGGACAGAGGCAGAAAGGTGGCCAGAAAGTTACTGAGCGCGAGCAAAGCTCTACACCACGATGCATGCACCACACCAGCTGCTCGGTGCTCGCTCCCAGATGAAATAAAGCCGGAGAGGCCTGGAGACGCAGACTGCCCTGCGACAGGTCGCACAGCTGGAAAGCGTCTCAGTCTATTTGCTGTGGTTATAATGCAACCCAGGTTCTACTGCTACATCCCGGCCGTCGTTTATCAAAGCAGAAGTTTCCTTTGGCGCATGGTTCTGGAGGCTGCAAGGCTGGCGAGGCCTCAGGCTGCGTCTACACCTGGCGGAGAGCGGAAGGGTGGGCAGGCGCCCGAGGAGGAGGAGGGCGCCAAACACTGGGTGCCCTTGCTTGGTGACCACCCACACCTGGGGGCACGCCTGCTCCTCATTTAGGACGAGCATCAACAGCCTCCTCAACTTCCTCTCAATGCCAGCAAAACAGTCAGATTTCCCCATGAGTTTCGGGAGGGAAAATCCACCTTCGAACCACAGCAGCAGCTGTCAGTTCCTGCAGTGTCACGGAGCGTCCCCAAACTTAATGGCTCGGAGCAACATCGTTTACTTTCACCTTTACTTTCATGATGCTGTGGGTTGGCAGTGGAGCAGGGTCAGGTCTCCCCGTGGCCTTCTGGGGGTGTTTTTGTGTCAACTCCATGTTGGGGCCACAGCTGGAATCCAGGGACCTGACACACAGGCGCCCACCACAGGCAGAGAGAGCTGAGAGACCAAGAAGAAGAAATTCATCATTAAAGTTAGGACAAAATATCCCAAACAACAGGAACACGAAGCAAATACACTGAGTGGAGTAGAAAGCGCCTAACAATGACAGCGATTGTCAGAGCTACAGCTACGGGCGAGCGCTGGCCACGGGCCAGGCGTGACCTGAGGGCCTTCAGGCCTTCTCCCTGACTCCCAGGGCACCTGGTGAGATCGCTATGCTTGTTGGCGGGAGCTATCAACCAGGAAGCAGACATGAAGTCCCTACATTGCTTGACCACAGTGAAACCAGGCAGAGGGAACTGGGCTTGGAATTTAGAACAAAGGCTTGTTGTCTCATTTTTATTCACATAAAGAACAACAACAAAAAATTCTACGGGTAAAGAGTGCCGCGATTGTGAGCTACAGAATAGAAAAGGAAATCAAAGCAGGCCCCAAAGGAGCTAGTGAAATATTGGTGTGGGAAGATTACACAATCATCTGTGAAATGGGAGAATCAAAGCCACGCGTGTGCCAGGGCACGCGGTCAGGCTACCACATGGTCAGGCTACGCCAGCTCCCACACAGACACAGAGGCCTGAAAACCTCCCAGACGCCTCTCTGGAGCCCTGCGAAGCCGAGGCAGGCTGTGCTCACCACTGCTGCCCAGGCGCCGGCCTGGCGGAGCCTATTAGTCAGCTCAGGTGGTGTGATCCTCTGGCAGGACAGGAAGGAGCCTGCAGTCACCGTTTATACTGTATCCAGTTATCCGGGCATCGTTAAGAAAGCTCGAGAGCGCGTGCCTGTGCGTGCAGGAGAACCAGGGACGGCGCGAGGGTCACGGAGTCCGCTGTAGGCCAGGATATGGTGCGGGGGAGGCTAAAGAGCAGGTACCTAGCTCCAGGAGTCCCCATGGAGCAGATGAGGAGGAAAGGGACAGAAGGGAGAAGGGAGGGGAGCATCAGGCACCCCAGGCAACCAGGACGTCCCCAGCATCTGGCACCCAGCCACCGAGAGGCGGTAGGGACCAAGGTGTGGAGGTGCGCCCCTGTAACCCCAGCACTCTGGGGAGGCTGAGGCAGGAGGACTGCACCTCCCAGCTCAGCCACTACATCTCAGAGACTTAACAAGACCCCATCTGGGGATTTTTTAGAAACAGAAGAGGGGTGTAGCTCAGTGTGAATTTCCTGAGTTTAGGGCCCAGTACTGGCGGGGGGCGGGGGGAGAAAGCTACAAGCAGGAATGCCAATTATTAACCCAGTGTGGGGTTCCTTGGGGCCCCGGTCGGGAGACTCTGTCCCTTCCTTTTGACCCGTGCCATCTCCGTCCTGTGCCTCCCGCTCGAGGAAGGGGTAAGAGCTCCTGGAAGGGCAGAAAGGCCATCAGAAGGAGGTGAGTCACGAGATCTCTGGGTTTTGCCCAGGGAGCAGACGGAGGCCACTCCCCAAAGCGAGCATTTCTGCCGTCCAGGCACCCAGGCCAGGCTCATCACTGTGACGATTCCACGGTGGCTCTGGCTTCCGGGGCTTCCTACGGCTAAGGCTAAAACGAAAAGCGCTGTGGGCTACATAGTTTTCATTTCTTCCGAAAGAAAGCATGTGTGTACAGAGAGCAACACCAAGGTATAAATAAATTCACAGTGAACTTACCGTCTGTATGTTACCAGCCCAGCGGACCATACCTTTCCTTACAGGGCAGAGCACTGTGTGTTTATTAACTCAGCTTCCCTGGAAGAAAGAGGCTGAGATAAGGAAGACAGCTTGTTTGGTTTTTGATTACCACATTCCTATGGTGTTTAGGGCCCACAGACCCTCGGAGAATGCACTGATTACTGTTGTATCAGATTATCTGTTTTAAACGCAGATACCAGGCCTCAATTCACTTGCTCCCAAATTCTTCACCAAGGACCAAAACTGCACCGCACAAGGCTGTCAGCCAACCATGAAAACTGACGATCTGGCAGTCTGGCCGCGGCCCACTTTCAGGAGAACCACTGGTTGAAGGCAGACCTCTTAAATTTCAGAGCAGACCTCACAGAAGGCAGCAGAACACACGGAAGGAGTGGGGAAACAAGCGTTTCAGACACAAGCAGGGTGTGCGCTTCCTCCCCGAACACTGGCCAAAAGTCAGGGGGCCAGCAGCGAGGACTGAAAACAAAATGGCCCGGACGGAGGGCAGGGCCAGGCGGTTTCAGCGAGGTCACACACCGCACGTGCTGGTCACAGTGTCATGGCGTGGTCTCTTCCCCGGGTTTGCTACCCACTGAGCCGGAGAGCTCTCTTGGTGTGTGGGTTTTCAGTCAAGAGCTGTTCTGCGCTCACATGCTGCGCAGTTTGCGCTAACATTATGGTAAATGGTCCGATAGGGAATGCTAATTACTAATTACGAGAGATAATGTATGACTTCTTTATTTTACTTTATCTTTTTGGTACCAGGAATCAAACTCAGCCCCTTGCGCTTGCCAGGCGGGCGCTATGCCGCTGAGCTGCGTCCCTGGCCTGATTAACTTTAGGATGAGCAGCTTTGCTCTCTAAGGTTTGCACAGGGATGACCCCAGGCAGAAAGCAGTGGTGGCTGTCACCCTGCTTTCCTGCTTCTCCTAGATTATACCCACGTTTAACCTAGGTTTCAGGGGGCCGTGGCGGCATCAGGCAGAGTTTTCTCCCTCGGGGGTGAACATGCTCTCCGAGGAGGGTTGGCTTAGTTAAAGGCTTCTGGCCCAGTTTTTGCCTGAATCTGCACCTCTGAAGTGTTTCTGATACACGAGGGCTGATTTTTTAATAATACAGTAAGTGTTTAAATTAAAAAAAAATCTATTATAGCCTGCTGTGGTGCACACACCTGTAATCACAGCACTGGGGAGGCTGAGACAGGAGGATCATGGTGAGTTTGAGGCCAGCCTGGGCTCCTTAAGGGAGTTCAAGGCCAGCCTGCACTCCATAGCAAGACCCTGTCTCAAAAAAGAACCCCCCCCCAAAAAAATGGATTAGAGTACAGAGCACGCTGCCTCAGTGCTCCGCACGTGGGCACACTCACCCCTCCGTCTCCGCCGCTTGCAGAAGCAGTGCTGCGGGTCGTCTTGCTTGCATCTTTAGTTGTTCTGTTGTTGCTATCTTGATGTCCTGAATCCAGTCAGAACATTTACGGCAATTTTTGTCAAATAAAACATGGCGGTGTGTCCTCGTCCAACTTCTTCACCGGGCCTGGCCCCGAGCTGCTCTGGGTCTTCCCCCAGATCATGAGACCGTGAAATGGGAACCTTCTGAATGGATTCAGAACACCAAGGCAGCCCCCACCACATGACCAAGGACCCTCGGGAAACAGGACGCCGGGAACTGCTTCAGAAAGTGACGCGAAGGATGGGCTAGATGTGTTCAAAGGGAGGCGGAGGAGTTTTGAGGGGCGTCACTGGTGCTGTATCTTTTACGCCCATACACTTTTAAAAATTTAAACATTCACCATATTTTTGATCACTCCATGTAAATTTGTCTATGACTTAATGACACTGACAAATACATCAATTGGTCCCTCCCACCCTACATTCATGATAGAAAGTATTTCCCTGTCCCCAAAATATTTTCTGCTGCTTTTTTGCAGCCAATTTAACCCCCCCACACACACCCTTTGGAGACCGATGTCCTGCTGTATGTCGCTACCTGTAACTATTCTCACTTGTTCCGACTTATTTAGTTGTTCTATTGTTGCTGTCTTGATGCCCTCTGACTCTGCGGTCACCCATGCACTCAGCCAACTATGGACTCAGAATACTGAAGGGAAAATGTGACTCTGCTGACCATAATGTACAGAACTTTTTCTGCCTTGGAACCCTTGAAGCGACACAGGATAACAATCCCGTGTCACACTCGTGTGTCACACCCTTGTGGGGAGAAGTGGAAGTCCAGAGACGACTCACAGTGTACAGGAGGCTGTGCCCAGGCAGTAGGCGACAGGACGGCACCGCACACAAGGCACTCGGCGCCTGTGGTGCTGGTATCCTGCGGGTCCGGGAACCGTCGTCGCCTGCACTGTCCCTGTGTCTACTGAGGCCACTTTTCTTCTAGAAGCCTCCCAGTGTGTTAAAGTGACCTTGTATTTCCTGGATAAACTCCGTTTAGCCGTACAATAGTCTGCATTTGATGTCTTACTGGATTCACCCTGTGGCAGGCTGTTAAGGAGTTTTGTGTCTCTGGTGGAGTTGGTCCTGTTCTGTTACCGTAATGCTTCCCATGGCGGTGATACTAAGATATGGCTGGACTCATCACCAGCGTTCTGCTGCTTCTGCCATCTGGAGGACTTTGCGAAGAAAAGATGGTGGTATTTCTGAGTTAAATGTTTGGTTTAATTCCCCAACAAAGCCATAGGAGCAGGAGTTTTCTTCTTGAGAATGTTTTAAACTTTAAATTTCATTATTAATAGAAGATGATCGAAGTTACCTATTTTTACTCGAGTAGTTTATACCCTTTAAGATAAAATGGAAAGAATAAAGAAGATACAAAATGTACAATAAATATTGTGGGAATGAAAGGGAAAGAAAGTGCTCAAAAGGAAAGAACAACTGAGGTAGGGGAAAAGATAAAGGGAAGAAGGGAAAAGATTTTATTATATAGGTATACATATATGTGTGTATGTATATATAAACAACATAGATAACTATACTGCTAACCTGTTTATCAAAAAGAACAGTTTGTGCTTTCAATGTTTGATCATTTTTTATGTCTAAATCTCATAAGCTGAACTGCTTTGAAGATAGCAATATGCAATATGTTAACTAGTGTTAATTTCCTATTATTTTGTTTTGAAATTCTGTATCATTTTTATCTTTTTTTCTGTTTGTTTGTTTGTTTTTTTGTTTGTTTTCAAAATAAAAAAGAAAAAAGTAAAGAAAAAAATTTGTCCATTTCATGAAAGCTGCGATTTGGGGGCATAAAATTGTTCACATTAATTCCATTATTTGTGTTTTAATGTTGATAGATTTTCCAGGTGTGCCACCTCTGTCATCCATGACGTCACTCATTTGTTATCGCTCATTTTTAAAAACTCAGTCAGCCTAGAGTTTTTCATGTTCACTCATCTTTTCAAAGAATCATCTTTCGGTTTCCTTGATCTTTCTGTATCACTTTACTTCCTTCTCTGGGTCTCATTTTTTCTTTATTTTCTTATCCTTTTGCTTATTTTGCTTTAAATTCCTCTCCTTTTCACAATTCACTTAGGTGGAGAGTTGGGTTATTAATTCAAGAAGTTCTCATGTTCTGTCGCAAGCATTTAGCTGAAAACCTCGACCCCAGCACTGTTTCAAGGAGGCCACTTTTTTCTCTGTTTTGAGTTTGTCTCTTTGCCCTTGGGCTATTTGGAAGCATACTGTTTAATTTCTAAATATTTGAGTATTTTCCAGATATCCTTTTGTTGTTGGTTTCTAGTTTATTTCAACATAGTTTGTTCTCTCCTAGTTTCTGTGGCTGCATTTTTTTCACAGTTACGGAGGCTTGTTTTGTGGGCTATTTTGGAGAATGCTGTGTGCGCTACTGGGCCGATTAACCACTGCCAGTTAGCTCGTGCTGGCCACGGTGTCGGCTGTACTTGCCCGTCTTGACTCATTCGTTGTCTGTTCGTTCTGTTAATTATTGGAGACGAAGCATTGACATACCCAGCTAGAGCGGTGGATTTACCAGTCTTCCTTCCTCCCTGTTGAAAGCCTTGCGTGAGGGGTGCAGAGACGCGCGGCTCTTACATCCTCCTCGGCACGGTGAAATGCCCCACTCCACGTCCACCCTGATTTCCTGTCAGCTCTACATTGGCTGAGATTAGTATGAAGTCTACCACTCTGCTTGTGGGAGCTCGTCCATGCGCAGAACATCTTGTTTTGCTGATCTGCTGGTGGGGGATTTTCTCAGGCTGGCTTTGTTTGAATAATTTGTTTCATTTTCCTTGTTTAAACATAATTTCCTTGGGAATAGAGTTCCAGGTTGACAGCTGTTTTATTTCAGAACTTTAAGGGCTTTGCTGTCTTCTCCCTTAAAAATATTCCGATGAGGATTCTGCTATAACTCTTGTCTTTGTTCTTCTGTAGGTAATATATCCCAATTTTCCCCCCTTGCATTCACAATTTTGTCTTTATTGATGGCTTTCTGCAGTTTCGGACTTTGATGTCTCTTGATGTGTTTTTCTTTTTTTAATGTGTTTGTTCTGCTTGGGGTTCATTGAGATTCCTCAATGTTTTGTGAATAGTTTCATCAAACTGGGACAATTTGGCCATTTTTTCTTCAAGTATTTTAATATTCTCTCTGTCTTTATTCTTTTTCTAGGACTCAGACGACATGCATGTTATTCAGTATGATATTGCCCTCTAGGGCACGGGTTCTTTGTGACTTTTGGTCTTGTTTCTTCTTTCTTTACCCTCGTATAGTTTCTGTTACTTGGTCTGTGTGTTTGCTGACTTCAGCGCTGTCCAATCTGCTGGTAATCCCATTTGGATAACGCATTCTTCATGTCTAGAAATTCCACCTGGATCTTTGCATGGCACCCATCTCTCTTTTTATTAATTCGTCTTCCCTGTGTTCCTCTGAGCACACCAGGCATTTGTCCACACTCTCCTACCTTGCCATTTCTCCACCTGTTTCTATTTATGTTTTCGTTTTTTGGCTGCAGGTCATATCATCCTTCTTTGTATGCCTAGTAAATTGTAAGTGGAGTTATTGTGCAGTTTGCTCTGTATTGTGTTAGGTTTTGTTATGTTGCTTCAAATCGTGTTTTGGTTTTGTTTGACTTAAGCTCCTTAGGATGGCTGAAACTTGTCACAATTTGCTTTCAAGTTCTTCAGGGCACCCCCAGAGCAGCCTACGGTGCACACAGGGCATTGATCCTGGTTCATAAGAGGAACTGATCTGGTTTTCCTTAGTCTCTGAAAAGGGACAGAAGGAAGAGGGGCTCACAATCCCAGCCTTTAGACACTGTTGTGGACAGGATGCCGGAAGTGTGCGGCCACCTGTGACCTCCACACAGCGGTTGGCGCCTGACGCACACGGTGTGGAGTCAGCTAGGCCAGAGGCCGCACCTGGGGTGAAGCTGCTGAGTGGACCAGCCTGTGATCAGCTCCTTCTGGGCTTTTTCTATGGGAGATGCACTTTTAAAACCGTTTTAACAAATCTTAGCCCTAGTTTCTATTATTTGCTGCCAAACCATCCTAACTAACACATATTTCCTAACCCAATCAATCACTAGATTTTTGCCAGTTTTGGATTCTGCTAGGTTGTTTGATCAATTTGATTTCTTGGAAGTTGAACTGAATAAAATCCTTTTGAGTGAGACACTTGCAAGGATTATAGATCCAGGAACGTTACCTGGTTCCTACCCAGAAGGCATTCATGTAGGAGAAAACAAAGGTACAAAGCTAACAGCTAAAGGAACAGGAGAATGCATGCATAAAAGGTGAAAAATACAGAGGCGCTTAATCAATAACTGAGCAAACCCAGTTTAATCTTCGGCGACGTCTGCACTGGTCAACTCCCTGGGTAACACTGAATGAGGTGACTCCAAAGGAAATTCCACTGCATTCTGGGACAGCTGATTTCAAAATGTGCATATTTATATCAAGTGAGTGAGCAAAATGACAGAAAAATGCACTATCCTCCCACCTAATAAGTTTAGTCAAAATAATAATATATTTTTACTGCAAATATGTATTGGCATGATCATACAACTACATATTTATGTAGATAAAGGTAGATGTAGTGGACAACCTCTGGACACAGGCTAAGTGTACTTTCTTCAGCTACTCCTGTTTTTGTTTTCATTAGTGGGAAATTGCTAAAGAAATAAAAGATAAAAATTTTGTTTCAGAACTCATTGCTCATACCCTAGCGTTTTCTAAATTAGGTCATGGGAAAGTATATAACTCATTTTCAGACAATCGTAAGGCTTTTCGGGGAAAAAAATCTACTAGAAGAAACCCCGAGAGTTGGCCTTTGCTTGTCTGAAGAATCTAACCTAACAATGCCCCTTCTTTTCCTGTGTGTGTATAACTGGTCGAAACTCGTCTGGGAATGGGATTTAGACACCTCGAAAGCGTGACAGAGAATCCCCAGAGCCGTGAGTGCGGTGGAATGATTTCCCAACACCTGAGGACCGCTGTGACGTCCAGGAAGGCCTGGACCGAGACACAGACCCTCGGTGGAGGTAGAAAAGGGACACACTGGCGCTACTGTCAGCAGGACCCATGATGAACATGACTGAAATGCCAGGGGCCACTGTTGCCCTCCAGCACTTTTGGGAGGAAGACAAAACACTGGAGGACGATTTACTTCCCCAAATGCACGAACCCTCTGACATGAGCTGCATATCTGACACCCAGAAGAGCTCTTTGCCTTTGGGAACAGGAAGGAAAGGTGAGCAGGGGCGGCCTGGTCCTGTCTGTGTAGACTCAGCTGTGAGGACTGGTGACCTCGCCAGTGTCCTCAGCTACAACTCCCACCTGGCCCCACTCTTGACTGGGAAAAATGCAGACCCGGCCAGCTGGGCCCGGTTCAAGAGTGTCGGGCCATGCTGTGCAGCAGAAGTTCTTCCGAGAGCTCCATGGCCCCGGTGACCTGCAGTCCTTCCCGCTCCCTGCCTCCTGCGGCCCCAGGCGAGCCCCCGGCCAGCACCCCTGGTTCGCAGATGAGAGAGCTGAGGTTCAGTGGATCCCCAGCAGCCGCGCTCTTGCAGAGTAAAGCCCTCCTGGTGGGACTTCACGGCTGTGCCGCACATGACCACAGATCTAGCAGCTGACGGCAGTGCTTGCTGGGGAGGTCGGGGCTCCGGGTCTGAAGCCTGGATGGGCTGATTTGTGTGCTCTGGGGCGGGCGCGCATGGGACTCTTACCCGGGAATGGTGGGGAGCCGCTCTCCACCCTTGGCGGCACTCAGCTCCTCACCGCTGGGGTGAAGCTCCCTATCTCCAGCCGGGGCCAAGGTCCCCATCTCCCGGCAGTGCGGAGCTGGCCAAGGGTGGCTGTCAGCTCTAGAAGCCATGCCCTGGTCCTGCTCCTGCAGGACGGACCTGGTTCCTTTGGCACCAAGAACGCAGCAGGGCACCTTCCTCAGGCTTCACACCTGACTGCCCGTCCTCCCCCGGCCCAGCAGAGGGGCTGGGTCTAAAGGTTAGGACCGGGCTAGGCCCCCTCAGATAGCTCTCTGTGGCCTTTGCCATAATGACAGCTGTGATACGTCTCACATTCTGTCTCCACCCACAACAGCAAGGGCTCCCGAGCGCCCTTCTTTGCTAAATTATACTTCTTCATTTTTAAATGAATGTGATCACTGTACCTCTTTATGGGATACATGGAGCTAATTGGATACCTGCCTGCAGTGTGTTTGGATCCAGTCAGGGCCGTGAGCACTTCCCATTCCTTATCATCTCTTCATGCTGGGAGAGCTCAAGCCCTTCTCTCCTGGTTTTTCAGGTAACATGCTGTAGCCACCCAGTGTGCTGCAGAGGCTAAGATCCGGCCCTCTTCTCTTTCGGGGTTTCGGCAGCTTGTTTCAGATATCCTTCTACCGTTTTCTCCTTCTCTCCTTCCTGGCCCATGGCAGTCACTATTTTCTGCTTTTCTAGCTTCCCTGTGTGAGAGAGACATGCAGTGTTTGTCATTTTGTGTCTGGCTTATTGCACTTGACATCTTGTTCTCTAGTTCCAGCTAGGATTAGTCTGAGCATTCCACAGTGATGAGCAGGGCCATACTGGAGGCGGGGAGAGAGAGAGAGAAAGACAGACAGACAGACAGACAGACAGATAGACAGGGAGAAAGAGAAAGAAAGAGACAGAGATAGAGAGCACCAGTCCCCAGTGACATCCGTGCTTGGGTTGCTGATAGAGGTCAGGGCATAGAGAATTAACACAGGCAAAGACAAAGAAAAAGAGAGAAAGAGAGAAGGAGGGGCTGGGGCTCCCTCAGAGCTCCCACCCTCAGGGCAGCAGGGCTGGGGACTCAGGAAGTACAAGACCTTCAGCGCTCAGCTCCCTGTACCCACCAAGGGACCTAGGAACTTTGTGATCACCAGGTGCTGTTCCGGAAGAGCCAGGTGGAGGACCAAAGTCCCCCCTTTCCTTACCAGGAACCAGGACTTTCTGAGCCACATTGCTCTTCTGACCTTTCTACCTGGAAAGCGCCTTGTACGTTCAGCCTCTGCTCTTTGCATTTCTTCAAAACTCACTCCTGGCTGCCACTCCCGCTAGTGGACCGCACACTGCTTCCCAAGTCCGGCTCTCAGGGAGTCCTTTAGCATGTACGTCCACAAAGCTCTTAGATACAGGCTATTTAGTGGCACTCTAAACCTGAAAGTCAAACATTTTCATGGAAGTGCTAACCGGAAGCATGTTTTATTATTTTAATATTTCTTGTTACACATCATTACTAAATCTCCACTGCTTATTAAAAACAATAACTAGCAGATGCCAGAGTGACTGGGTTAAATGACAAATGACACTGTGCTTGGAATAAGGCCAGACTTCACTGTCCTCTCTGCAGATACTCAGCACAGTGCAGGGACCTTTGGCAAGGCCCTCAGA
>PVJX010017878.1:0-37588 GCA_004027295.1 Dolichotis patagonum
GCCCTTAACAATACAAAAAGGAGGAACAAGACAAGATAAAATGTTTCAAGGAGAAAGATGGCAGAAGACAATTGCTGTTACAGTCACCACACACAAGTGCCATTCATGCTGCATTGTTCCTTCAAATTAGGGGCTTCATCTAACTGTTCTCTTGAAAGCTTTTCTATCCATGTCAAAATCAAAGATAGAGGGTGGAGGGAAGAAAGTGTTTAGGAAGATGGCATTTTAAATGTGGATTTTTCTAAATGAAGTGCCATTCTTCTTCTATCTATCTTTGTAAGCCTTTGTTCTTCATGTGTCACAAACTACACTAGCGGTATCGGTTTCAACAGAAGTTCCAGTGAGAATTCTGGGAACCTAGACACACAGAGACTTTGGACTTGGTATGATATGGGTGAAACTAGAGGATAGAATTTAGAGTTCGAAATCTGGCACTGAAAGCCTTGGTAATCTGGGATATTATCAGATGAGTGGTAGGTCTTAGATCGCCTCCTTTTGGGGTACATCAAGTCACTTTACTTCTCTGTCTTTCATTCTTATCTACTGTCAGTTGTCCAGGAATTAAACTGAGTGGTGCCATTTATAACTCATGAGATAAATATTATAGGCTTCTAACTCAATGGCCAAAAATAACACGTTATCTCTCTGCTTCTGTTGGTGAGGGTTTGGGTATTTCACAGGCTACAGTCAAGGTGTTGATCCAGGGCTGTAGACACCACAGCTTACTGGGAGGACCTGCCTTTGAGCTCACTTATCTGTGAGTTGGCAAGTTCGGTTCTTCTTGGGCTATTTATTGGTGATCTCCATTTGTTCCTTGCCAGGGGAGTCCCTTCATAGGACACTCTGACAACATGAGAGAGTGCTTCATCAGTACAAGCACGCAAGAAGGATCATAGAAAGTGAGTCATGGTCTTGTGGCGACCTAATCTCTGAAGTGACATCCTTTCATTGTTCCTGTATTTTGTTCATTAGAAGTTAGCCACTAGGGTCAGCCTGTGTTCAGAGGACTCCACACAAAGATATGACTAGTAAACAGTGGGAGCTATCAAAGGCTCTTAGAAGACTCCCTCCTGCACCTTATGGGCCAGGGTAGCCAAGCATTGCGACACCAAACAAAACGTCAAAGTGACAGAATGCTGAGGCTTAGAAAACTGTTGTGATTCTTAACCTTGTATTTAAAGTTCTGGTGTTTAGCAAGCTAGTGTCACTGTCTTTATGTGATTTGGCTAGTAATAACTTTCAGTTCATCCAACAAATTTAAGTTGATAAGGTGTCTTTTGGTATCTGTGTATATATTGTTCTTCCCTGGAAGAGTTTGTTTGGTGTGAAGCAGTGAGGACTGGAAATTTTCTGATTTAAAAACAGAAACAAAAACCAAAGGTGTGAATCTGTCTGGACTACCTCATGTACTATGGAAAACGAAGAAAAAGGACTACTAAGTCACACTAAAGGTGCCTCCTGCTCTAAAATCCATTTTTCTTATCTCAAATTATATCTGCTCTGAATCCTTACAGCTGTGTTGACAAAATTAAGTGATTGGTAATAAACATACTTTTTTAAAATGATAAAATGCTATTCAGCACAGAGGTTTCTAATGCAAATCCAGTGTTCAACTCAATCAAATTTTGAGGTCCCTTGAATTGTCCCCTGGAAGGAGGAGGGAGAAGCATTGGGAAATCTTCTGAAGGCAAACGTGACCATACTCAGAGGGTAGCTGCGGTGGGCAGGACTCTTGGATTAATGTGAGTTCTTATTAAAATAGGCTTAGAAATAATAGTCTGTAGATTTCATATTTCTGATATTATCAGGCAAGTATTTGTGTGTATCCAACAATGCTCATACTAATGTAAAATCTTCTGATCACATTTTCATTCCAAATATTATCTGAGTATTGACTCAACAAAGTATTACTGAGCTGGCCACTCTACTGGGAAATGCAAGACAAAACCTCAAATGTGTGAAACAAGCACAGTTTCAGTTACTCATGGAATAAAAAAAATCCATAAGCAACTAACTTTGGTAGTAGATTTTAAACAGGAACAAAAGCCACATGTCTTGAATTTTCCTCTCATTTGGTAAACACCACTATATATTTATTGCTAGCTACAACATGTTTACAACCAAAATGAGCAGAATGGAGCTCATAGCATGGAGGGAAACAAATTTTGTATTTTAATACTACCACAATTGCACTTTTTGCCTTTGCTACTTTTCGTGACTTTTATTTTCATTCTGTGCACAGCAACTTCTTAATTAACATTTTAGATGAGAATGTCAAAAACAGGGAGATGACAGACTGCTACTATTCTTGGTCTTGCTGACACTTTCCCCCTAGCAAAATGACAGTCACAGCTGCAAGTCATTGCAAGGAATCTGCCTGAAATTAGCACGAAGCTTGAGTCAAAAAGCTTCCACTTCTTGAAGCTGTTTCATTGTCCTGAATAATTCCCAACCCAAACAAAACCACTCTAAGGGCACGAGCTTGAGAGTAAGTTTTGCTTTGATTTTTTTTTTTTTTTGAGAGCCACAGAGCATATTGAATGGAAAGACCTCAAATCAAACCATGCATTCCTCAACATATGTATCAGCCTTTTCACATGACACTGAGAATACAAAGAGTTGTAAAAAATGGTGTCTGCTTTCAAGTGAGTTGCCTAACTGGTGAAATCTGCAACTTCGTGATGGGGCAGTGTTCTCTGGGCTGTTCAAACAACCGCATAAGACACGTCACTTGAGTTACATTACTTTTAAAAAAAACTTTAGCAGTGAAAAAACTTTTAGCAGTAAAAAAATTTTTACTAATAAACAATTTTTATTTTTTATTAGTAGACAGCTGCAGCACATGATATCTGCAGTCCTCTTGGAGAGTTGGAATGTACAAATACACATCTCAGTTCTTTTCTCATCCTGTTCCCCTCCCCGTCTTTGCCATCTCATGGTCTCCCTCCCACTTGCAAAAGCTCTATTTCCCTCTTTCTTGTTACCCATCTTTCATTTGAGTTATATTTAATAAAGGAAATGTTGATTACTAGGTAGTTGCTTACAATGAGCAGTGAACAATACAGATCAGCTAATTCTTCAGGCCCGGTGGCCCTGACTGCTTGGGAGGCTAAGGCAGCAGGACCACAAATTCAAGTCTAGCCTGGGCAACTTATTGAGACCTTAAGGAAAAAAATGCTAGGGGTAGGACAGGGTAGAGTGTGGCTCAGCGATATAGTACTAAAGGTACAAACATACGGGAGTGAGATGGGTAAGAGCAGTCTCCTTCCTTACTAGAAGATTTGAAGGAAGCCAGGGTTAAGAGCTATGGTCCATCTCGCCTTGTCCCTCTTTGCTTTACATGCCTGTGTAGACGATGAAGTTAGGTTTGCACTAGGTGGGGGCCTGGGCTTGCAGAACTTGTGTGTATCTGGGTCTTGGGGGAAGTTGCTGATCATTTCCTGCCAACCTAGAAGGGCAAACAATTGGTTACACAAAAGAAGGTGCTGGAGGAAGAGATGGACCCACAGTTTCATCTTAGTGCTCAGCTTTCTCATTGGATTCTGTGCTGCAGAATAAGGTCACTGGCATTTCTCCTATGCATCTCTGCTATGGGTGCTCCAAGTAGGAACTTTACCCTAGGAATCCTCCTTTAAATACATATCTACTCCATAAGCCACAGTGTTTGCTGATTTCTCCAAAACAAAGGGATCACCACATAACTATCATATTTGTTATAAGCAAAACAACTTGTTGAAGTTTTTGCTGGTTTGTTTTTCTGTTTTTTTTCCTTATAAGCTTTATCTGCAAAAGGACCAAGATAAAACCCCCATAATCTGCCTCATGTATAGTCTCTCTTTTCACTGGTTTCCGACATTCATTCCTCCTTCCTGCAACGCCAATAGTCTGCCCTGCTCCCTCTCATGTCTGGGCATTTGTCCATGCCTGTCCCTCTCCCTGGGATATTCTCTGCCTTTTCAACTAATTCCACAATACCCATCCAACTTAGACAATTCTCATTAGACTTTCAGATATGACCTTAAGCATCACATCCTCAGTTCTATACTTTTTTTTTTTTTTTTTTGCAGTTTGGGGCCTTTACTCTATGCTCTTTTTTTCTCTTTCTTTTCCAAAACAATCAAGATTACTTCATACATTCTTATTCTCAGGGACTTCTCTTCTAGGTCAGGAGTCAGGAAACTATGAACCTAAGCCAAATCTGGGCAGTCACTTATTTTTGTAAACAAATTTTCTTTGCCACACAGTCCTGCTCATTCATTTTATGCCCTGTGGATAGCCTTTGCATTCCAGTGGCAGAGCTGGCTGACTCCAAAAGGATCATCCGACCCAGTGATGGTAGCAACTTTGCCTCAAGTAACAAAGTGCCCATTGGACCTGGTGCAAGTACTTAAAGCTTAGTGATGCATATGTATCTAGTGAAAGAAGAGTGCCGAGATTCTTAGCAAACAGGAAGTGAAGCGAGTGGGGAACCCTGATTCTTGCTGGATGGTTTTCACGATGCCAGTTTGACTGGACCCCAAGGGAGAGTTACACCTCCACCTCCACAGGTCTTCTCCTGCTGCACCTTCCATCTGTTCTTTCTTGCAACCCTCTGCCTACCTAGATTTCTTAATCACTCCTTCACTATCTTTCTTCACAATGTATTGACTGAACACATACATTTTCTGGATAAGTGCTATGTAAATTGAAAAGTCCCCAATGGTCCCCCTGTGGCCCTTACATTTAGTCCCAGATTCTCCTTGTGGTCCTTTATGTCCTCCAGATCTGACACAGCTACACATTTTGATTAAACCTGGGCTTTTCCCATTCCTGGGCAGGTTATTTCCTCCACTGCCTTTCCAAGACAGGCCCTGTTGACATCACCCTGATGCTTCTTCTATATTATTTCTTCCATCAGGTTGAGCAGAAGTGTCAGTTAGGGGAGCATACCCTATGGAGCCAAGACATTCAAAAAGACAGTCAAAAAGCAAATCCTTCAGGAAGAATCTTCAAGTCTCTCCAACTGAACTGTCCTGTTTAAAACCCAACTCCATTCCCTCCTTTCTGACCCAGTTCTTACACTGGTCTTCAGTCTTCTGACTTCCTTCCCTTCTCAGTGTTTTACGGAGTGACTGCCAATCAGCCCTCCTCTCCTCTCTCTCCTTGCCAACATCTGATGTCTACTCGAACTTTTCATTCTTTCATGGAAGTTTCCTCAGTAAATAGCAACTCTGCTCATGGTATATCTGAAGTCTAGCCATTCCTAAATTTTTAATCTCTCGTAAAGGCTTTCTACCTGAGGCAACATTTTGTGTCTTTATGGGAAATTCAGAGAATTTGAAAAGGAAAACAAGGCTTCAACTAGGTACAATGTAAATCCATTCTTACACACTGGCCTCAGACCACAGACACGGTTTTGACTTTACTTACTCCAGCGATGCCCCAGGATATTGAAGGATTAGGACACGAGAGAGGATGACACTGGAGTGCTTTAATGGAGGAAGGCTGTGAAGTCCAA
Source organism: Dolichotis patagonum (assembly GCA_004027295.1). Lineage (NCBI taxonomy): Eukaryota > Metazoa > Chordata > Mammalia > Rodentia > Caviidae > Dolichotis > Dolichotis patagonum. Next base: position 5,498 of record PVJX010017878.1, read on the forward strand.
TCTGTACCTAAGCAGTTACTCCAAGCTCAGGGGTGTTTCACAGTGAAGCTGTGCTGGGGCTTGGTCTTAAATGCCCCCCAGTGTACATGTGGTCAATGCTTGGTTCCCACTTGATGGTGCTATTGGGAAAATGGTGGAAACTTTAGGACATACGACCTACTTTGAAGAAGTAGGTCACTACAGCCTTTTCCTTGCAGGAGATATTAGCAACCACGACCCCTTTGTGTCTGTTTTTTAACTTCTCAGCTGCCATGATTTCAGCTGTTTTGCTCCACCATGCATTACTTACCATGATATTTGGCCTCATTTGAAGTCCAAAGCAGTAGGGTCAAGTTATTATAGACTGAAACCTCTGAAACTGTGACCCAAACAAACCTTTTGTTTTTTAAATGGATTCATTTCGAGTATTTTTGCCACAGCAACTGAAATCTGACTGACATGCTCCAATCTGTGATCCATGCTCCAAAAGAGAGAGATGCTATGCAAATAATTTAGTTAAGGAATGGAAAAAAGCAAAATTACAATTTTTTAAAAAAATTTTTATTTTATCGGTACCAGGGATTGAACTCACGGCCTCGCCCTTGCAAGGCAGGCACTTATGCTGCTGAGCTAAATCCCCAACCCCTAAAATTACAATTTTTAAAAGAGGGAATGAGACAGTAGTGAATTTAGAGAATTTTGATGTGGAGAGTGTGACACAGGAGAGAGCAGGAGTGCATATTTGATTTTGTTTGGCATTAGCAAATGAATTTTTGGAGAAAGGCTAAGAGAGTCATCTGAGGGGCATGAATTTGAAGTTACCCTGGGAAAAAACAGTGAAATGGACTTCTTGGTAATGGTGCAGGGTGTGACTAGAGTGCATTCCAGGCATTAAAAAAGAGTGAGTGCACACTACATGCCTATCACAAAGATGACATCAGAAAACAAGGTAGGCATTGTACCCATCCTCACTGAGATTGCAATCTAGTCTATGGGAAATTACCTAATTCAACTGCAACAAGGAAGAAACCTCACTGCTTCCTGGAGGATTCTGTAATGAGTCTAGTCCTGCCATGTAGCACATAATAAGACAGAAGCAGCAACCATCTGTATCGGAGTGCAGGACAGGTTACACTGTGACCCTCATTTGGGTTAACAGCATCGCTTGACAGCTGAGAGACTTTCCAGGGAAGATGACGTTTTGTGAGATGTCAGAACTTCTCTCTCAACTTGATCAGAAGAAGGGGTGAAGTTGGGAAGTATATTTGATTAGTCAGCTGGAAAGAAGACTACTGTGGTTGAGTTGTTCTACTTGCACCTGGGTAAACTAAAGGAAAGAGCCATTTTCCTCACACCATGCATACCATTAAGAAGACACTTACTAGGCACTGCATTTCTGTTCAATCTTACCCAATCCTGTTAAGAACCTTCTTTATTAACATTTATAGTAATTTAGGGAGGACATATATAACAATGACTGTATAACAGCATAAAACTGTTCTGGAGTGTCTTAGTTAAATTTTCCTCATTGCTAAGACAAAACACCCAACACCCAAAGTTAAAGGGGGAAAAGTTTATTTAGTTCACAGTTTTTACAAGTTGCATAATCAGCTAGCTCCCGGGTGGAGGGGTGACACATGGGAGAACCAGTTCACAGCAAACAGAAGACAACAAAAACAAGCGTGGAAGAGGTAAGACAAGTCTCTTTCTGTTTCTTATATTGTATCCAGACTACTGGGATTAGAGTGGTGCCAAACCAATCAGTCGACTGATTTACTAATCACCCTTAATCCTAGCAATGCACCGTGAATCAATTATAAACTCTAGATTTAGCCACCTCTGGAAAGGCTCCACCCATGATTGCATGAAGGCTTTGGGGTTACATCTAGACACCATAACATTCTGCAGTGCTTGACTGTGTGACAACAGTTCACCATGTGACCTGACTTGCCTATCATGCCATGGATATTATCAGACCCACCAAGTCATAAAGTTGGACATGCATGGCAAGTCTATCATTAAACAGAAATGGTATATAAGTGATCAATCCAGATCAGGTCCAGAGGGTACAAGTAAATTACATAAGGAAGTTGCCTAGATACCTATAGCTCTTTTCCCTACTATATTGCCTTCTGTTTCCCAGCATCCACCTATGATCTTTTGGGTTGTACCATGCGATCAGCTGTCGGAGGAAGTGAAGGCTAGGTCCTGGTTTATGAATGGCTGTGCATGTTATGCAGGCGTCTCCTGCAAGTAGACAGCTGCAGCATTACAGATCCCTTCCAGGACATCCTTGAAAGACAGTGGTGAAGATAAATTGTCACAGTGGGAAGAATTTTGGGCAATGCACCTGGTGGTACATTTTGTCTGGAAGGAGAAATGGCCAGATGTGCGACTGTATACTGATTCATGGGCTGTAGTCAATGGTCTGGCTAGATGGTCAGGAACTTGGAACATAACAGAAAAATTGGTGACAAAGATGTTTGGGGACGAGATATGTGGGTATAACTCTCCACATAGGCAAAGAATGTAAAAATATTTGCTTTCCATGTAAAAGCTCTCCAAAAGGTGACCTCAGCAGAAGGGAACTTTACAGTGCTGATTCTGTAGTATCATGAAGTGAAATCCAGCAATACTATTATTTTTGGGGCAGAGTGATTTTAACCTGTTTTGTTTTGTTTAAGTTCAACATACATGAAGGTATAGACAGCTATTCTGAAGAGAATGAGAGACACTATGACAGCCATTGTTGGCTTCCCTATTGTCTGGTCTTGAAGACCTAAAACGCCTTCCTCATCCTGTTCAGATCAGCTCCATACTGTGTTGTTTCGTGTGAATTCTCTGTATGTGAAGATATGGACAACTATTTGGAAGAAAACAAGAGACAATATGATAGATAGTGAAGATCTCTGATTGTCTTGCTTTGAAATTTTTGTCTCTTACATTGCTTTCTTGTGTTCTGTTTTGTTCTGTTTAATTTTACCCTCTTTAAAATAAAAAATTTTTCAAAAAGGGAACTTTAATAATAAATGGATAAGATGACCCATTCTATAGTCATCAACATTCCTCTTTAGCCATCCTTACCATTGCCTGGTGGGCCCATGAAAAGAGTACCCATGGTGGCCAGGATGTAGGTTATGCATGGGCTCGGTGACACAAATTTCCATTCACCAAGGCTGATTTGGCTACAGCCACTACTGAATGCCTAGTACACCAGCAGTAGAGACCAACATTAATGCCCCAACATGGCACCATTCCCTGGGATAACCACCCTGTAACCTGCTGGAAAGATGAATTATATTGGACTAATTCTATTATGGAAAGATTGAATCTGGTCGTTATTGGCATTGACATGTATTCTAGATGTGGATTTGCCTTCTATGCACACAAATGCTTCTGCCCAAACTACCATTTGTGGACTCACAGAATGCCTTATCCACTGTCATGGAATTTCATATAGCATTTCCCCTGCCCAAGGAACACATCTTATGGCCAAAGAAGTGAGACAGTGTGCTCATGCTCATGAAATTCACTGGTCTTATCATGTTCCTCACCATCCAGAAGTGGTTGGATTTATAGAAAGGTGGAATGGTCTTTTGAAGACACAGTAAAAGTGTCAGTTAGGTGGCCATAACTTTCAGGGCTGGGAAAAGTTCTTTAAAAGGCTGTGTATGCTTTTAATCAGCATCCACTGTATGGTACTGTGTCTCCCATAGCTAGGATTCACAGGTCCAGGAATCAAAGGGTGGAAGTGAGAATGGTACCAATCACTATTACTCCCACTAATCCACTTGCAAAATTTTTGCTTCCTGCTGATGTGATCTTATGTTCTGCTGGCTTAGAAGTCTTAGTTCCAGTGGGGAGCACAGAGGTTAAGGCCTTAGGCTGTACGGCAGATTCTGGTCTAAGCTCAGAAAACCAGAATGCTGATAGAAAATTTGTGGGTAAGACCAGGGTAAAGATCAGGTTTGGGATGTTTCTGCTAAGAAGGACTGCATTGGTTTTTAGACTCCAGGCAACATGTGTTGTGCCTTGGCATCAAGCTTGTCTGCATTTTTTTCATGTCTGGAGATGTTATCTGAGACTCAAATTAAGGATGATGGACTAATAAATCTTACAGAAGAAATTTCAAGACAGTCTAATATTGGAACAATGGCATGGCTTATGTGAGAGGCTTTTAGCCAGAGTTGTATTAGAATCAATAGCAAAGAGCCCAGAAGAATGATTTAAAATATTTTGAGACTGGTCAGAAAGGCAACTCCAGTAAAGTTGCAACTTGAAAAGAAGGAACAGAGGAGAAATTGGTCAGAGAAAGGACCACCAAGGAGAAGCCAAGTGTTTCATAAGACAACAGAAAATATTGCCTGAGGACACCACAAGAACTAGCAGGACTCTAGCCTTTGCAAACTCAGAGTTGCAAAAGTGAAGGAATTTGCTTTGAGATGTGAGTGCCAGAATACCATGATCCAGAACGGCAGCAGCCTAGAAAATCTGTTCCTTTGGATTGGGTTCAGTGTATTCAGCTCCTCAGGTACTCAAATCCTACAACCAAAAGAGAAGGAAGTATGGCTGCTACTCCAGGTGGGAGCAGACCTTAACATCATCCATGTGATTCTGGTTTTACCTACATACAGAATGTGAGCATTGTGATGTCAGAAAGGCTTCCACCCAGAATTCAGCAGAAAGCCTGGGATTTGAGGCAGTGTGTCCCAGAGAGGGTCATGTGTGAAGCTGTGAGTGTGAAGTTGACGGTGGAGCTGAGAACCCAGAAATTTTGGAGAAGCCAGTAATGTGGATTGTCTGAAGAAAACCACAAGGAAGAAGCAGAGCTGGCCCAACAGAGAAGCTGTGAGAGCAATAATCACCAGAAGTGCTGTAGGGGTGGAGCCACCCAAATTCTCTGGAGTTTGCATCTTGCCATGGATGGCTTCAGATGCTGGACATGGAACTACAGAACTTAATGTGTGCTCTGCCAGATTTTGGACTTGCTTTGGTCCCATTCCTTGCTATCTCCCTGTTTGTACCTTTTGAAATGGTAATGCTTATCATGTGCTATTGTATGTTGGAAATGTTTAACTTTGTTTTCATTTGTACACTGGACCATAGCTAAGAGCTTGCTTTAAATCTCAGAGGATACTTTGGATTTAAACTTTTCAGCAGTCCTGAAACTGTTAAAACTTTGGCAACTCTTTGAGATAAACTAAATGTCTTTTGCATAAATGGATATGCATGAATCTTTGGGTGGTCAGGGGCAGAATGCTATGGCCTCTGTGAAGATATTCTCCCACAGCCTCATGCAATCATAGGTGGGGCTTTTTCAGAGTCAGCTGATCTAAAGTGTGTGATTGATTCATGGTGCAATACTAGGATTAAGGGTGCTAAGATTATGGTGGGTGATTACTAAATCAGTTCACTGGCACCACTCTAATCCTGTTCTCTTGGACAGCATATAAGGGACAGAAAGAGGCTTGTTTTATCCCTTCCTTCCTTCCTTGCTTTTGTCGTCTTCTGCTTGCTGTGAGCTTGTTCTTCTCTGTGTTGATTATACCACCTGTACAAACTGTGAGAAATAAAGCTTTCCGCCTTTAACTTTGGGTTTCAGGTATTTAGTCTCAGCAAGAAATGAAAAGTAACTAAGACACAGAGGTGGTAAAATATGAAGATATATGACTTCTACACATGATGGCTTGAGTAAGAAAAGTGTAAAGAGAAGATGGATATACCCACACTTAGTGCATTGTTGGACAAATTTTTGTGAGCTGAACCTGATTTCGAGGGAAGGAAAACAACAGTTCTAGATATGAGAAGTTCTAATTTGTCTCCTGTAAGTGACGGCCTTTTCATTCATGATCTGGAAAGTTCTGGTGGCCTAACTTGGAGTGGTGGATGGAGGAGCACATTGCCTATCTCATATTTGAAAATAATAAAATCTATGGTGAGATACAGGAAAGGAAAAGAAAGTTGGTAGCCTTCATTTCAAGACGTGTTTCAGTATGGCTGAAGAGGATGATGATCTCAACATACTTGCAAAAGGAGTCCTAAAGGAATCTTCTTGAACATCCCAAGGAAGAAGTCCACATCCCTGGACTTTTGCTGAGCTCCACAGACACTGTCCACGGCACCTGATTCTTCTGAAACACTCCTCTGGGCTAATAACAATAGAATTTAAGGGAAACAAAGTAAAATAAATTTCAGCGTTTTATTTCAAATAAAGCTTGATAGTAATCTTATTTCAAACTTTGCAGTCATCAGTATTTATGAAAGAAGAATAATTCCCAGGAGGTATCTCCAGAATCATGAGGTTCCTTGCTGAGAGAGCTGTATGTCCACGTCACAGGATTCTTTTTCTCTGGCCTCCATCTTACTTTTCTTCCCAAAGAGAGCATTCTTTGGTTTTCAGGGCCTTTCGGGATTTGGGTTCTGGACTGGAAGAGCTTTGGCAGCTTCTTCATTTGCCACTGGTAGTGTCTTTTTTTCACCTCTGGGCCAGTGACTCCCCAAGGCTTCGTGTGCAGGGTGTGGACATCAGGAATTGTTCTACTTCCTCTCTTTTTCATAGCAGAAGCGTTATCTACTGTGATCGTGCTACTGGCAGGAAAAAGTGAAGAGAATTGTGCTACAGGTAGAAGAGAAGGAGATAGGTCCAGTGTTCTCAAATTGGTCCCCTCTTCTCTTTAATGACCTGGAACTGGCGACAGACTTTAGAGCTGTATTTAAAGTTGCTAGCAGGTTGCTACGGGGCATGGAGGCCCCTTGTCCAGGCCTGCCTCTTCTGCAAAGAGCTTCTGCCATGTTCTCCTACCTTAATTAAAGACTCCAGACACACTTATTTCTTGTTCCCAAGGCAATCTGTGATCACAGCCTAGCCTGAAATGTGTTCATGCCTAGATGCTAAAGTTGCTTCCTAGTCGAGAAGGCAAAGTCTCCTGGGAACCACCCAGCTGCTGGCCCTGTGGGGCGTGGAGAGACACTGACCATGGCTTCCAACAGAACCCGCCAGAATCTGAGATTTTGCATCTTTTTTTTTTTTTTTTTTTTTTACCCACAAGACTCTCCTCTTATCTTCTCTCTCAGTGTCCCAGGTTTATCTGCTGGCCTGCTTCCTGCCGTCAAGGAATCCACTTTAACTTTACTGTGGCACCCAAAGCCCCACCCTCTAGCACTGTGTGGTTATCAGTCCCCTCCGTGATGTTATCCTTTGCATAGGAAATCAAAACACCATGTGTGTGAACATAATATTCTGACATTTATTTGTGCTACAGACTTCAGGAAGAGAGAAAAAAAATCACGGTTCTTTTTACATTAAAAAAAATTGGCACAGTGTTTAAGCATTGGTGACCTTAAATCAGCCTGTTATTAACAACCAGGAAATGTCTGACCTAAAGGTCCTTACTGCTATTATAAACTGTGAAAATTATAAAAATGGAAATGAAAAAAAATAATTACCTCTTCATGTGTTAAAAAGTTAAGTTGAATGGCCCGTTGCCATGGAGATGATTTCCTGTTTACCGTGCTGGTCTTCCTGAGCTGCTGAGGACCAGTCATCTAGCCAATGGGAAAACAGCATTTAGCTTCCAATCTTCTATTAATGTTTGTTATTGTGACTCAATGCAGCCTATAATTTACCAGTGAGTAAAATTTGGTAAATTGTATTTTCACATATATTAGTGATTTCACATTTGTATTCATTGTATGAAATTATCACCACAGCCCAAAGCACTACTTTATATTTTAAGAGGCAGCAGGGTGGAGGTGGGGGAGGATAATTCCTGTTTTTAAAAAGTATCAACTGTACCTTTCAAAATGCTGGTATTGTCTGTCTGTCGCAGTGGACGGACCCCCAGAGTAAGGAACTTTCTCATCTCCACCTTGCTTTTAAGGAAGACTGCATTGTTATCAATAGTACTGTTTCTGATAAGATTCACATTAACAGTAGTAAGAACCCAAACAGCCCTTTCTGTTAACTCTATATCAGTTCTTTGAAGTTCCTAACCTGAAAGGTGCCAGGATTCTAAACTACTTGGTACCTGCTAAAATTATTTGAAAACAGAAGAATTTTCTTTTCCCTGCCTTTTTTTGGGGGGGCCTAAATATAAAAATAAAACCTGATACTAAAGGTACCTAATGACATTAAGAGATGGAACTGCGGATTTGAGTAATACAGTCTTTTGAAGAAGAAAGATGTGTGGACTCATTACAACTGCCAGGCACCGTGGAAATCTGAGTGTGGAGATAAAAAGGAGAGGCAACTGTATACTTGCTCGTGAACACTTAGCTGAGAGCTGGGCAGCTGGAGGCGGTTTGGCCCAAAGCTGCAGCGTCTCATGTTACGCGGCTGGTTCCCAGGCACTGGCTGCTTTGGGAGTCCGCCTCTCCAGGGTGCTCTGTCCTTTTACTTCATGGACCTGCCTGAGCCTCTGAGGAGGCTCAGAGCCTCCCGGTCTACCCCTTGCTCTCCCACTTCCCTGCTCCAACCCAGTCCTCTCTGACCTCTCCCGCCCCTAGTCCCTCATTGCTGCCCCTCTGTAATACCTTGGGCTGCCGGACACACCCAGCCTTGCTGGTACACTGTCAGCGACAGCTGTTCACTACAGACTACGCTGTGCGCTCAAGCTTTGTCTCAAGTAATAATTTGCTGTGTTCTTAAAGAATGGGGTAGCCTTCTCTCAGCGGCCATAGAGGATGGGCTCCAGGACTCCTCTGCTAATACCTGCAGATGCGCAAGACTCTTTTATAAAACCATCATACTTGCACATCCTTTGGGTAATTTAACAATCATTTTCAGATGAATTATAATACTTAATACACACTATGTTAAATAGTTGCTATGTAAATGGTATGTTAATGCTATGTAAGTAGTTGTTATGCTTTTTATGGAACCATGACAAGAAAATGAAAGTCTGTACATGTTCAGTACAGACACAATTTTTTCCCAAAATATGGTCTATTAAATCCATTGATTTGGAAACCACAGATAATGAAGATTAATGGCAATTAGCAATAAATAAATGGGTTCACCATCAAAAATTGAAATGGTGTGTGATTTTTAAAGTACCATTGCTTTGTGCCCACCTTAGACTCACACATTCTTGAGGTTCAAGGGTGATTTGTGGATTTGTTTAACTCTTCCTTCTTGGACCTCAAGAGTATTGGAGGTGTCAATCCTCTTATAAACTCTAACGGTATCTACCATGATAAAGTCTTAGTATATTTCTCACAATATTTACCACAGGTTCCCAATCACCATAGAAAGCAAATATTACTGAATAAAAGAATTTCAAGACCTAAACAAGATGAAAAGATATATTTCATATGTTATTATTCTCTGCATCATATTTCTTTGTATCAAGTCCCCATGTTGGAAAGGAGCTTCTAGTGTAAGTTTTTGTGAAACTTTTAGAGTTGAGTGGTACATGAGATATCACTTCTGTAAGTCTGAAGGTTTGCCTGTAAAGCCCTCAGTGAGTGATAAAATGACCTTTGCTTTTCTTTTCAAAAGAAATGATACTCTATGGTCATACCAGCCTGAACATGCCTGATCTCATCAAAAGGAATGATAGAGCTCAAGCAAAAATATACTATTTAATAAAATTGTTTTTGTGTCAGTGGTATGGTTGACATGTTGAAATATTTACATTATTGGAGATGTTCCTAAAGATGCATGTTGTCTGCTATATATTTTCTAGAATGATGTCCGATTCATTGTCAAATGCCAATCCTACCTGTGTTAATATAAAATAAAGATTTAGATTCTACCATCATAACAAATTGTGGAATAAAAGGTTTCTCAGCTTTGACTGGCAGTAGAGGAGCTTGTTTTCTTTACTCTGGAATGTTCAAACAAAGAGGCAGAGGATGCACAAGCCCTGTGAGGTGCCTGTGAGGTCAACAGTGGACATTCTACCATGGAAATAGGGACAGATACAGTCAAAGGAATGATCAGGTAGAACAAAAATGCCAGACTTTCCCAGAAGCAGCAACTTTACTATTGATAACATAAAGTCCTAACTTGTTGATAACTAAGGAACCCCCACATTGATGTCTAGAGGTTGAAATTAAGTGCCACTGTTTTATTCCTTCACACAATTTATTTCATTTTTGCTTGTTTTAACTGTTCTTAGCCTTGGTGGAGACTTTTGGGAAGTCTCTGTTTCATAACAGATTGTTTTATTTACCTGACTTCAGCACACTACCTAAAATCTTGAAAAGCAGTGAACTTTTGCCTGCTGGAAGAGGAAGACACTGGCAAATCTCCATCGTGCAGCTTTGAAAAGTGAGGAGAGACACAAATACTTCTTTGACACATGCCGCTCAGTGACAGGCGATATCCACAGAAACAATATGGCCACCTCTAAGGAGCCAGGTCACAGAACTAGCAGTATTTCATAAAAGCTCACTTTCCCAGGCTCACCATGCTAGATAGTTGAATCGTTCTGTTCCAGAAAAAGTGGCAAATGCAAGTGTGAGGTTTTTATTTCTCTTCTGTATCCAGGTTTGATATTAGTCGTGCGTTCTGCTTCAAACGGAAACTCTGGGGCAACTGTAGGATGTGTTTAATTTGCTCAGTGTTGAGTTTAATCTGACATAAAGAGCTTTTAATGGTGCAGCACTGCATAGGCTCATCAAGCACGAAGCTTTTGTATGAGGAAAAGGACTGGCCAAGATACAAACTCAGGAACTACTGGGGTGACATGAGCGAGAGTCCAGGTAAGATGGCCGCCGTTTGATGGTGCCTGGAGAAATGAAGGCTGCCCTGAGAGGCTGGATCATTTCACTCAGGGAAAGCTATCCTTGTCATCGCTGTTATCATCGTCATCGTCACCCTGCCATGGAACTGCTCGCAGAACCTATGAAGCCAGACTGCGCATCACTCAAGCATCCTCCCGGGATTCTGAGTGACTCCAGCCCTGGTTCTCCTTTTCTCACCCAACAAGTGGCCCACCATGGCACTGCCAGGAGAGATGCAGACAATGCTCAACTTCTTATAAAGAAATAAAAGGACATGTCATACTAATTTAATATGCAGTATATTTTATTTTAACCACTATAGTTAAAATATTTTAATTTCAGTATATAGTCAGTATTTTTCAAAAAATCTAGAGATTTTACAGTCTTGTCTTTCATACCAAGCCTGTCAGATGCTGCATGAATCTTGTACTTCAAGCAGACCCCAGTTTGGGCTGGCCACAATTCTAGTGCTCAAAAATCTCACACAACTTGTGACACACATGGGCAGTGCAGCTCCACATGCCCTTCTGGGTGAGAAATATATGGCCTTAAAGAGTTTGGGCAGCTTTTCATCCCTAGGGCTGCCTTTGAGGTCTCCAGGGACCCAACTGCCTTCCAAACAGCTCCAAGGGCTCTGAGCGGCTAGAGGATTTAGCACCGTCTTTCTTAGCTCCACCTCTAGGGGGCAGCACTGAAAGGTGTCCCTGTGAGCTGTCTAGTGATTGCCTTCAGAACATAAGGGCTCTGCTGAAAATTAGTTAAGGAACAGTCACAGCCCTAAGCAGCTTTTTGTTTTTTCGGTCCCCCATCCCACCCCCGTTTTAGAGATCAAACCCAAGGTTACCTGCTATTGAAGCACATCTCCAGCCTTTTTCATTTTTCTTTAGTTTGAGACAGGATCTTGCTAAGTTGCTCAGATAGGATTTGAACTTGCAATCCTTTTGGCCCAGCCACCCCAAGGCTTGGGAGCACACGTCTAAACAATTACAACAATTGCCTACAGCAAGATGCAGGTCCTTAAATTTTCACTTTAGGAAGCTGTGCTTCATGGAGTTCCTTCAGAATTTTTGCAGTACAAGTCTCATCACCTCTTTATATCATTTGGCAAAATGCATCCGGCTAAGGAGCTACTAAGCAGTGTACTTCCCTGTGCCTCTCAGGGCCAATCTGTTTCCCATTTCCCCTGCCCATGGGAGCCCTAGCATTAATCTAATGCTCACTCTTCCCCACCGAACTCATAAGCCTCAAGAAAGTGGTCAGGTCCAGGACTAGGGGAAAACGTGGTTGGTCATGGGATACTGCATGTCTGAGACAGCCATTCAATGCCTGGAGTTCTCTAACCAAAGAAATGGGGGAGAGGGACCAGGTAGATCCTAGAGGAAGTTTGATGATAGCTCCAATGCAAGACATTTCCTCTCTCTAAAAACTGAACACCAGAAGAGACAATTTTTTTCCTCCCTCTTGATATGGTGGTACAAGGATGTGAAATCAGAAACTACTGGAGCCATTGCTGCTACCAAGAGAGAAGCTGCAGGTGATCAAGGCAGTGTGAGGAAACAAGGAAACATAGAGTTACAGCCAGTGGATGAAACTGACTCTGTGGTCCGCCTGTCTGAATTTCCAGTTATTTGGTCATCAAATCTCCTATCATTTAAGTAGTCTGGGCAGGTGTCTTGCAGGTGACTTGCAATGGGAGCCCTGAAATGGGCTTTAACAGAAACTCGGTTCCTGAAACTTTCCTGTGCAGTCTTCAGTTACTACTGCATAGTCTAGGTTCCTGATAGCAGATGAGCAAATAAAACTTCCTGAAATCTACCATCTATCATCTATCTGTCTATCTATTTTGGTATAGCTAATGTCCTAAAGTAAGATCAATACATTGAAGATATGCCAAACAGGGAAGCCAATGATAGACAAAGCAGAGCATCTGCTTAGCTCTCCTAGGAAGTAAACACAAATTCAATCTGACATTAAATTGGAAACATTCTTTAAAAATTGAAAGATACTAACACCTTACAGACTGAGATTTCTATTCGAAATAGGGGAGCATGGCAACATTTAAAGAGTAACTCTTTGGAAACTTTTCCATCAAAAGGACTTTCTCCAGTCCTTGGCATCTCCTGATGACCATCTTAGAAGGGCCTGGTGGGAAATGATGAGACAAATCCACAGTCTCCTCACAGCGACACAGTCAGCCTCAGCCCACTCCAGGGACACAGCCACTGTCCTTCCTTCCTTCCTTTCCTTCTCACAGCATCAAAACCTCCTGCCTATACTGAGAGAGATGAGCGAAGTGGCTCAGTATGGACCCTCTCCTGTCACTAGGAAAACAGTTCTTGGTCCTGACTGTGTGGAGATCAATCATGTTCGACAATGATACTTTTGGCCTACTAAACATTGGATCCACAGTGTCTTCTTCATTTCTTGATGACTCCTTTTGTGCCCATTCTCTGAGAATTTCTGCACATATTGCTAAGATCTGAAAGGTCCTGGTCTAGCCATATCTTTTCATTCTGAGAGACTTGTCCACCTGAATTTTATAAGAACGTCTAAGCCATCAAATGCCAGCCAACACCAGTCTGCACTACCTCCCATCTCTTCATGTGTCATATGTCAAAACTCTTATTAATCTCCGATTAATTCAGAAAAAGTTCTCATCTTTGCCAATATTGTCTCTTTCTGGAATTTCAACTTAGGCAAATCTGTAACATTTGGCTTCTTCCTTTTTCAGCCAAATTTCCTAAGACAGATAGTTATGTCATAGGCAGGCTATAAAACACCTACTTCCTGTAGGCCATACTCCCTGTCTTTGAATTGTAACTCTGCCACTTTATAGCAGGGTGATCTTGGGAAAATTAACCTAGTTAGTTTCCTTATTCTACTACTAGGGATAAATTCTCTGACACTGTGAGAACCAATATTGTTGAAGCATATAAAGCATTGAAAACACTGAGTACAATAAATATAATAATTTTTCATTCAGGGGCCGGAGGTTTAGCTTGGCTGCATAAGTGCCTGCTTGGCAAACACAAAGTCATGAGTTCGATCCCGGTACTAAAAAAAAAATTTTTTTTCATTCAGTAATAACTCAATAAGTGTGCTTGTTATGAAGGTGGTATATTAAAGAATTTAAAATGTTGCTATTGATAATAAGATCTTAATAACCACCAACTGTTAGTGTATTGCTGCTATCATGGTCAGAGTTATGCCAATTCTCTGGACCACCTTTTCTAAGGGAGGGCAGAGGTTGGAAACGAAGCAATGGATTTTTGATATAAATATCTGGACTTATATATCATCATGTGTACTTCCAAGTGTGTGTTACAAGTCATATATGCACTAATTGTCAGTTCTTTCAAGCAGAGAATAGTGTGAAGAGCATTTAACTGGGAGAGTTTTGGTGAAGGTGAGTAACAGAGTAAGACACATGGCATTTGGTAGATTTTATTACACCCTTTCTGGCACAGCCCTTCCAATAGGATGACCCTGTAGGAAGGGTGCCACAGTTCTGACTAACATCACTGTCAACTGATTTGATTTATTAGGACCAACATATTAATGAAGACAATTATACAAATGTTAATTCTGTAGGATTTTCATTGCAATGGAAGAATGTTTATAAAATGTTTTCACTTGAAATTGTAACATTGGGAAACTTCTGTTTGTAAAAAGAACACACCTTGGAAGAAGGTGGCAGATTGATAGGTAGCAGTGTAGAGAGCCTCTCTCAGAGAAACAACTCTGATGCTAGAATTTAATACCATGGAGAAGACCAGATGAAAGGAGAGGGATTCTCATGACCCAGGAAGAAACTGAGGAAAAAGAAAAAAAGAAAGAATGAAAGAAAGAAAAAGAAAGAGAAAGAAAGAAAGGAAAGAAAGAAAGAAAGAAAGAAAGAAAGAAAGAAAGAAAGAAAGAAGAAAGAAAGGAAAAATGTGGACGGAAGACTGGAGCTAGATGTGCTCTCACTGGAGCTGGCCCCACGCTGTGCTGGGTGCCTTGGAGTCTGACGACTCACGGTCCAGCTGAAGTCGCAGACATGACGAAATCGGGGGTTGGTGAGCCTAAGGCCCTTGTGGGAGGATGTGCCACAGCGAAGAGCGGAACCAGCATGGAGAGCTGCACTGACCCACAGTGAGTGCTAGGAATTTGGTCGGGGCGGGGGGTGACTGGCCGGATGACATATTGGAGTTGGGCAGGATGGGCCTGAACCCAGAACTGTAGTGGTGTCAGTTGGTCACTCCTGGCCCAAAGAGGGCTGGTGGGATCTGCTTGGGCAGAGTCATGCCCCTGGTAGCGACCCAATGCCCAGGGACAAAACTGTCACGAACTTGCGAAATCTGCATGGCACCGACTAATGCGGTGAAGGCAGTGGCTGGTTGACTGGCTCGGAGGAGAGGGGCCAGCCCACACTGCCCCCTGTGTGCACCTCACAGATCAACAGCAAACCAGAGAGGGCAGCAGTCCCCTAGCCAGCACGCTTCAGAAAAACCATAAGCAATACAGAAAGGACTTGAGACCTCCACCATACATGTGTCTGAAAGAAACCAGACACATGATAAGAGAAAGAAACAAGAAAAATCCTCCAGCCGCTGACCCAGGGAAAATAAGTCCAGGAGAGGTAAATACAGAAGAGATTGAGGGCAGCAAACACACAATATCGGACACGGCCTCAGTGGACATAAAGAAATACTTTTGTGGCCTCATTGACAAACTTAAAACCAAAATTCTAATTTAAGTGAAGTAAGATATGAAAAGATTAATAAAAGAAATGCCAAGCACCTCTCAAGAAGGCACTGATGGAAGAATGGAGGAATCCAGAAAAAAGAGAGAAACATTTGACGAAGAATATAAACAAAATCTAGAATACATGAAATAAATTCAAAGAGATTACCGGAAAATTAAAAACTCCATTGAAAGCTGGCAAACTTGCTTGACAGAAACTAAAGTTAGTCTTTCAAAATTTGAAGACAGATTTGCAATAAGGGATCATGAAAAATCTCTTAAAAATAACAAGGAACCAGGAAGTAACAATACAAAGGCTAGAAGATGACAAGAGGATCTATAACTTAAGAATAAAAAACCTGAGCAAAGAAGCAGGGGTAAATACAAATGAAATATAAAGACTATTCACAGACATAATTAAGGAAAACTTCCCAAGCATAGGAAAAGGAAATGATATTCGGATATATGAGACATATAGGACTCCAGCCAGCTACAAGCAAAACAGATCTATACCCAGACATATAATAATCAAGATCCCAGAAATTCATCACAAGAACAGAATATTCAAAGCTGTCAGAGAAAACCCATCAGAATCACAACAGACTTCTCAATACAAACCATCAAATCAAAAAGAGCTTGGAGCAAAGTATTCTAAGCCCTGAAAGAAAATAACCTCCAACCCAGATTGATGTACCTTGCAAAACTGTCGCTCAGGATTGATGGAGAAACAAGATGCTGCCCTTACAAAGAGGAACTGGGGCCACCAATCCAACCCTACAAAAAATACTGGAGGACATTCTAGAGAGAGAGAGAGAGAAAAAAAAAACCACCAGGATTCCAGAACAGTGGCAGAGAGGCTTCAATGAACAGGGAAGACAGTGAAATGAAGGAGAAAAGTAGACAACCAACAGCAGAAAAATAGCATAGCAGAAATGAGGCAGAGAAGATTGGCTGTAATCTCTAACACAGATGGCCTTCGTACACTAACAAAAAGAAACACAGGCAGAGTAGATCAGCAGATAGGGTCCATCAAGATGCTCTGAATAGGAAATAGAATCAACCTGAAAGTGGGTTAATGAACCAAAAGTCAAAGATGAGAAAACAATGCTCTATGTGACAGGGAACTAGAGAGAAATAGGGACAGCTCGTCCAGCAGCTGCTGATAGGTTGGAAGGTCATGACACTTTAGTGCAGTAGAGAACTACTCAGCTATAGGGAAGGAAAACCTTGAGGCTTTAGTAGGTAAAGGAATACAGCTCATGATCAAGCTCAGGGGTAAAAAGTTTCAGAACCACTTAGGTAGATAGCGGGTTCCCCCCTAATCTAAAACCTAAAGGAGTTAGTGGGACCCAAAATGTACAAAGCACCCTGTGAAAGTGAAAGGGGAGGAATTGTCTAAAGAAGAAAGGCAGAGGACATTGTTAACAGTGTTTCAGGATTTAAAATCCTCATTATTCTTATCGCTCTGTTTAGTTTGATTTTATTCTGATCCAGTCTGTCTACTCGTACTAGATTTGAGGGCACAGACAGCTATCCCCAAAATAGCAGGATATACTATGGTAACTATCCTTAATTTCCTATTAACTTAAACTAAAACCCTGTATTACTTACACTGTCTTACTATGACCGATCTTACTTGAATGTGGTTTGTTAGACTGCTGTTCTGTCTTGACTGATTTTATTTGAATCTGGTATACTTGATAATATCAAGTCTGAGAGGAGAGGCAACTACTCTGAAGATGACAAGATGGGATACCCATTTAGATTTGATTATTAACTGCTTTTGAAGTCCTATAATGTCTCCAATGTTTTGTTTTCATTAATATTGCTATGTACTGCTATGTTCAATTATACTATGCCTGATGACATAGACAATTCTATTGAAAATAACAGAAGACATCATAGTAACTAAGGTAGATCACTTAGTATTGTGGTTTTATATGTCTTTTTTGTTTTGCCTTTTTCTAGGAATTTGTTTTGTTGTCTTGCTTTGTTTTGTTTTTCCCTCTAATACAGAAAGGATAGGTATACATGTAGAAACCCATGCATGTATAGAACTTCTAAACAGTTTATGAGAATTGAATATATAATGCACAATGTAATGAACAGATACTTTGAAGAAAAAGAGACATTAAGATACCCAGTGCTAATTCCATAGTGTCATGATATAAAATCTAGCAATACTATTATTCTCTGTTCATAGTGCTATTTGTTTGTTTTCTTTTGTTTAATTTCAACATACATAAAGGTATGGACAGCTATTTTGAAGAGAATAAGAGACATTATGGCAGCCATTGTTGACTTCCTATTGTCTGGTCTTGAAGACCTACAATGCCTTCATCATCCTGTTCTGATCAGTTTACTACTATTTTGCTTGGTGTGAATTCACTGTTTGTGAAGATATGGACAACTATTTGGAAGTAAACAAGAGACAATATGATAGACAGTGAAGATCTCTGGTTGTCTTGCTTTGAAATCTGTGTCTCTTGTATTGCTGCCTTATGATCTGTTTTGTTCTGTTTAATTTTACCCTCTTTAAAATTAAAAAAAAGAACACACACACACACACACACACACACACACATAGATATTCCTAACAATCAGTTGAAGATGTGCAATGTCAAGTACAAATGGTTATGACAGGCTGAAGACAGGTCCAATAACAGCAAGTTAATGTAGTATAATCATTAGTCACATTTTCCCACTCAGAGCTATTGTTTGGTTATTTAGGGATGATGAACAAGTTTCTAGCATCACCATGAAACACACACACACACAAACACAATGTGTTGAGTGCAGTTAGACTTTCTGATTTGTGCATTGGGACCATCTGTGTTTGGTAGTTTTTTTGAACACTCATTGTGCTCTCTATAAAGCCGCAGAACTTGTACCTCTTAGGCATCCCCTCAACAAAAGACAAGCTAATATGTTGCACTTGCCTTCCTTGGACATGAACTTGAGAAGCACTATGGGGAAATCAGTATGAGCACAGAGACCTAGGAGACTCTAAAGGGTTCAAATAGGTTTATCTTGCAGTTAAAGTATGTTTTCTTTTTAGAGCTTGCTAAGTCTTTGAAAAACTATGCATGTTGTAAAGTAATTCATTATCATTAAAGAAGAGAAGTTTTTTTTCCAAAGAATCACAAATATTCTCCAACACAAAGTAAACAAATACAAAGACTGAGATACAAAACTAAAACTGAGCCCTTACCTTTAGAAGAGAGATATCAGAGTTCCATTGGACAAAGCAAATAATATTGTAGCAGGATATAAAAAATAATCACTGGGGGGATTTCATAATTTTTTCTTTCAAGATATGTTTTGAGACATCCTCTTATTTTAAGAGCACTTTATCACACAAGACAAGAATGGATGAGATATTCTCTGCTTTCCTGGAACAGCCTGTAAATTGACAGTGAGGGATAAGCTGACCCAGTGGTATTTGGGGCTAGACAAATGTTTCAATTGTTTTTTTCCCCAGTGTTTGGGTTTTTATAAACCAAAAACACATTTTGCCCTAAGTACTTTCCCACTGGATTTTAACAAGTCATGTGTATTTGGAGAGAAATTGAACTCATATGTGTTTAATCTACTTATACTTAAATCATTAATGTGTTCAGTTTTGTAAGAATATTTAGGTGACTGAGAAACCTTGTGAGCATCTTTAGAACTCTGTTTACACCATGTGAACCCTCAGTCCACACAAAAGTCATATTTGCCCCTAGGCCTCATAGCTTGACCTTACTGTAAGTTCATAAAACCAGATCCCTGTGAGCATTCTAATTAAATAGTTGATACCACATGATTTTCCAATTTCAAGAAAGGAAATGAGCTTATAAATGTGCTACCAAAACATAAAAGAAGAAAAAAAAAGTTGAGAGAGAGAGAGAGCGAGAGGGAGAAGGGAGGGAAACAAGACTACAAAGGCTCTTTATAACTTCTTAAAAATTGGAATGTAATAATAGTAGATGAACTCAGAATGAAAATATACACCATAGACACAGAATAGAAAGATAATGAGAAATCTGAGATAGGTTCACAATAGTGCTTTGGATTATCAGAGATACTAAAGATCAAGGAAAATAATTCTACCCACTGTACCACACAAAGGATCATACACTTGAAAGGCTTATTTTCACAGGTTCTTGCAAGGGGACCTTAAAGATTCCAAGTGTAAGGGAGTGAAACTTAGGCACATAAGTGTATCACACTGATGATGCTTTAGGCAGGGCTGATACAGGAACAAATAACCATCACCTAACTGAGCTACCCTAGGAAGACTTACCAGAGCTTCCTATTGAGGCCTCTGCTGGGCAGAAACAATAAAAATCTTTTGCCTTGAACATGTAAAAAAGAAGGGCTTGGGAGAAAACGCCTATTTTGAATATCTCACTTCAATTGTTTCTTTGAGTTAAGACTAATCCAAATACAATGCTAACTTCCGTAGAAAACTGAGATCAAACTTATTGTGGACTATATACTTAAAGAATTTTATAAAAGTCATTATAAAACACACCAAGCTTAATTATAAAACAAAAACAAGCATGGAGAGAGTATGGACTACTAATGAGTGCTGAGGACCCCGCATGATGTCCCGGTATCTATTTTTGTGAACTGGTGCTCTAAGTCTGCACAAGACACAGACATGGAGTGGAACTGGAGAGCGGCTGGCTGCTGGTCAGATTAACTGAAAAATAGTGGGCAGAACTTCGAATCTCCGGGCATCTCTGGGCATCACACAGCTGCCCTTTGCTGATTACCAACAAGAAATTCAACATTAAATGCACGTGAACGAGCCTAGGTAAGAGGTTAACACTTTCGTGCACACACACACACACACGCACACATTACGCACACGTTACGCACACGTTAAGCACACGTTACGCACACGTTACGCACGTTACGGTGTCGTCATTTCCTGACCACATGGGAAACCACATTCAACTCGCTGTATCCTGGTACAACGTGCCAGTGTGTGCTAAAGTAACACATCTGTTCACCTGAAAACAAATGGAAAGGAACAGGCCCTAACATCTGGTGGGTGATAACCACATGCCAGGCTTGGACTAGCCATTAAATGTACAACTAGCTTTAAAAAGTAAACCTGTGTGGGAGGCAAAACCCACACAAATTGAATGTTTTCTCCACTGAGGATTAGATATGAATTAGTTACATCATTTAATCCACAGAAGAACCAGGAATGATGTTTTGAAACAGTGGCATAGTGACTGCATGTCAAGCACAAGGTCCTGAGTTTGACTCCCAGTACCAAAAAGAAACAAAGAAAGAAACTTGCCTTTATCAATTTCCAGAATATTACAAAGACTCTTATAATAACTAAGTGAAATATTCTACAGTTTTTCAAAAGTAACATGGTGTTACACCAAACAGGCATATTGTAATTCTTTTAATCTTCCTTTATTATTGACCGTTTATAAAATTTTCAGTGGTTTGCTGTTGCAGAGTACAAAAGTAAACCACTTTTTAAGTGTTGTTTCTCTATCATAATTTTATTTTTGAATCTTGTATCGAATTCTTTACTGATGTATGGAATTAATTTATATTACCTGCCCAGAATGTAAATTCTTTTGTAACTCTATGGTATCCTTTGGTTTGTGACTATAACTTCTTCCTGATTACTATATGTGACATATTACTATGTCATTACTACTTCTTATTATATAAATTCTAGTTTGTGGCTTTTGTCTTTATTATAATTGCCAAAAAATTTGCCTGATTCATTGGTTCTTTTATTTCTTTGTTTTTGTTTTGTTTTGTCGTCGGTGCTGGGGCCTCACGCCCAGGACCGTATGCTCGCTAAGCACATGCTCCACTACTTAGCTGTACTTTGGGCTGTGGTTATTTCTAGACGTCTTCCAAGAGCCTCATGTGCTGTGAGGTGGGGCTTTTGGAAGGTGATGGGATCCTGTGGGAAGGAGAGCTGAATGTGATATTAGGAGTGGGGCATGGTCAGACAGGAAGCAACTGGGGCTGTGACCAGGAACGGTTTATCTCCCTCCTCGGCACCTCTCTTCTTTTCTTTGCCTCCTGGCAGCCATGCTATGAGCAACTTTCCTCTTCCAATCCTTCCCATCATGCCTTCTTACCTTAGAGCTGGCCAACCATGGACTAAGACACTCCCCTCTAGTTTGTTTCTTCATCATAAAATTACAGCATTTAAACTTAACCATTGCAAGATTTTATTCCTTTCTAATGTTTACTTACTTTTAGTTTTCTTTAAATTTTGCTTTCAATTTTTAAAAACTTTCCTGATAAGTGAGTGGAATGCTTGATTTTTATTTCTTATGTTCTCATTTGATGATGGAAATATTTGAAGTTATGATTGTGTCCTGAGCACTGTTTTGATCACATCTTATAGCACTTGATATAAAATGCTTTCCTTTTGAAACAGGCTATAATTGTACTTTGATCAGAATTTCGAGTTGATAATGAATTAAAAGTGATTTTAATATCTTAGAAGTCAGCAAGTTTGTTTTGATTTAACTTTTATTACTGATTTCTGATTTCTGGAATTACTTTATGATGATCTTGGAGCTAAGCCTACATATCTCATTTCAACTCTTAGGAAATTATTAACTTTTAGGACAGCAATTTTCAACTTGTTATTGTGCAACCAATGCAACACTTAAAAAAAAAGTTAAATCTTTGCTGAAACCAAGATATTTAAGATGAAAAGCAGAACATTTATAGTTGCATGGAGACTCGAGAGACCTAGAAATCTACAAACAAACATGACCCTTTGGTTTGGATGAAGTCTCAGCCTCCCATGTATCTCGGTAAAATCTTTCAGCTTTGAAAAACACAATTTTTTAAAATTACGAGATCAATAAATGTATTGTCAATAGCTCTTTGAAAAGAAGGGAAGTTATCTTTTCATGCAGATTTAGATATTACTATTACTTTGGTATTACAAATAGTAATTCAAATAATCAACAATTTTAATTAAGTTTTTAATATGCTTCCTACTAAAGACTAATACAAAATGATGTGGTACCTCCTAATAGTCCCCAGCCTGTGACTGACAAGAAATTTACTATTTGTTATACAACAACACTTTTCTCAACATTTGTAATGTTTATCAGTCTGATAGGCTTTAGGTGTAATTAATGGGATAAAGCACGGGCAGCAGCTTAAACCAGGGTTTCTCAATTTAAGTATGCGTAGGAATCACATGTGGGGCTTTAGCCACTGTTATGTCGGTCTCAGCAGACTTGATCCTAAGACTCAGTTGGTCTGGGCTGTGACCTAAGAGTCTACAGTTGTAAAAAGTTACCAGGTGATGCTAAAGCTGCACTACAAAGGTGAAAACAAACTGAGCTTTGCTGCTTTTGCTTAATAAGAAATCTGGAGTTAAATGGTTATGATTATTTGTTCAGCCTTCAGGGGATGTCATCAGGAAGGGGCCTCTTTCCATTCCTCCATGCCTAACATACTATTTTTCACTTTAATCTTTCACCTAATCAACAAACAAACAAACAAACAAATGCCAAGTAGCTACTGTAGCCTGTGCGGATATTCAAGGCAAAGATATAGAAAAAGATTCATATTGGCCACAACTGTCTGCTTTATTGGGAAAGCCAGCGCTGACCCAGAAAGCACCTTGGCATACTTCAGCTCCGGCATTATTAGCGCAAACTGGGTTCAGAGTCTTCTCTAACTGCAAGAGAGGCTGGAAGAGTGAGACAAGGATTAAAATGATTGGCTTATTTGGTCCTTAAAGCTAGGCACTTTAATCTGCTGGACAAAACCAAGTTCCTGTTAGAAGGAAAGGACAGAACAGATTTTGGTAGGAGATAACTAATAATAACAAAGTAAGACAGACCCAGATGCTAGAGAAATACCACCATTATTAATTTTTGAACATTAGTTTCTTTATAATGAACAGTTTGACATGTGCATTGTTTTACAATTATATTTGTAACTCTTATTTACATTTAAATCTGTTCAAATTTTAACACATTAAATCTTTTCAATTACAATTTTTTAGTATTGAATTATTTGCTATAATTCACCTCTTAAGAGCTCAGTTACAGCATTGATTTTTTTAAGGGAAATATGTGACTCTTGCCTTAAAATATGTAACACTGTTTAGCAATATATAAAATTTTGAAGAGTCAAATTTTATTGTCAAACTTTGCAGACTTTGCTTATTTTTCCCCTCTGCCTTTCTGATTGTAAAGAATACATTGATCAGCCTTATTATTAATCCTTATCAGATAAACTGTGCCAGTATGATCGGTGGTGGTGGTGGTGGTGGGTGTGTTTTTCTGTCAAGGGTGATATTTTATTTTTCTAATGTAATCTGAAAGTGTCTCCAGGGTGACTCTAGTTGTGAATCTCTTTTAATTAATTATAACCAATGCCAAATAAGTTCATTTAATTTGCAGATTCAAATTTTACTTCAAATTTTAAAATTCTATTAGATCATTATTATAATTGGTTTTTTTCTTAAAACATAAATTAAATGTCAAAGTGCTTTTATTTGCTGTCTACATTTATTTTATTTTAAAATCTCTTCATTTTCTTTGAAACTTTGGGAAAATTTCTGAGTATCTCTGCTAGGGCATCAATTAGATTTTCTACTAATTTTGTTTTACAATTTCTGATGAAGATTTAAGTTCACCATTTTAGTTTTGCATGCAGTAGGTACCATAGTAGTTATTTTAACCCTCCCAATAATTCGATATAATTTGTACTATTTTAATGTCCATTTTATAGATGGTGAAACAAAGACTCATAGTTATACAAGGTGCCCAAAGTTGTCCAGATCATAACACACAGAGCCAGATTTTGAAAGATTTGGTTACAGAGTCCTCATTATAAACTGTATTTTACAATTCTCTTGTCAGTTCCCAAGCGTGCATACATGCGCGTGCGCACACACACACACACACGCACACCCCTCCACATCTAGCAATATAATCGGGTCCAGGTTTTAAACTGTTCCCTGGGGCTCCTTCCCATAAAGAACCTGAGTCCGTAGTAGATTCAATCTCACATGCTGTGGGCAGCTGGCGTAAGTCCTGGTTTTGCCGCTGTCTTTACTCCCGCTTTGCACCCCACGTAAACAGATTTACTGAAGTCAAAGCTCTTGGCTGCAGTTATAACTTTTTCCATTTTCTTGCAAAGTTAAGGGTGGCGTATCCCAACATGACTTTCATGCAGTGGGCCTGGTTTTTGGCTTGGTATCTATGGAGCACCCTCTGTTCCCAGTACCCTAAAGAAGTCAGTCTGCCAGATGACCTGCCTGGGAGTCCTGCAGCTTCAGTTCTGCCTCTCTCTGCTCTACTTTAGGTCCCTGGGTATGTGTATATTTCATGTGGTAACTACTCTGTCTTTTCCATTCTTTAATTTCTCTATCCTGCTACCTTATTTTAACAGTGTGTATGTAACTGAAATCTAGGATACCAACTTTATTCCAAATATCCAGTAAGTCACTTTAAGCTGTTTTAAGAGACTTTGTTTAAGTCGCAATTTTTTTGTTCTCTGTATTTTTCCTATACGCCTGTGTTTCTAGTTTTTCCTATTTACTTATCTTGAAACAAAAAAGAGATTGATCAAGACTTAGTGTTTGCCAGCAAACAAAGCCTGTGACTTGCTCTTGGCCTGGTCTGTTGTTCATTTAGATGTGGTTAGAAAACTCCTTTTGATTTATAATTGGAAGGAAAATTGGCACACATAGTTTTGAGCCCAATTCCCAATGTCTGGTCTACATCCTACTAGTGGAATTATCTTGGACTTAGACATTTTGTTTACATCAATACCTGGTTCCTTGTCTTGACAGATTAATATCACTACATTCTGCTCAGAACTGCTTCACTTCTAACTCTTGTTGGGAAGTAAGTTTCCAAAATGTAGCACACCACTTTCAGCACTTTCCTTCCTTCTTCTCCTCTCACCTGCTTCACCACATTCTTACTATCACATGCTTTCCTAGGCTTCAAACTCCAAATACATGAGGAAGGGAAATAACAGATGGGGCAAGGAGTTATATGGAGAGACAGTCCTGTGAACCAAAAAGAGGTAGTTACGCAAAGGCACAGTGGCCACACTATGTTGTGTTTGAAATAGTCCTTGGGTTTCTGAACCAGAGTCCAATGCTGAGAAAGGTACTGGGAATCTCCCTAACACTCTACGCTAGTCTATTAAATTCCATTTCTGCTGTCGGTTAATAGTGTAGATCTAAATGTTTCCCTGAAAGTCTCATGTTAAGAGGTAGGGCCTGCTAGGAAGGGACCAGTCACTCACACTGGAATGTAAGTACAGTGGGGTACTCTTGCTTCCAGCTCCCCTGTCTCTCTGCTTCCTGACTGCCGTGATGTGACCCTTTGACCACACTGCTTCTCACTTGGATCCAGCCATGTGTGGCAGGTATTCTTTCTCAGTGACAAGAAAGTGGCTAATAGAGGTTGATGATTTTGATTTTAACCATTCCTCCAATATTCTTCATAACTTGTGGAATTCCACTATTTTGGCTATTCATTGGCTGTCAGTTTAGTTTCATTCAAACGATCAATCTTTTTACTGCCTTTATAATTATTTGGGCAGACAGTGAGGACAGATTACATCAGAATTTACTAGCAAACATCTTAAAAACAGAAATACATTTCTGGTTTTGTCTTTGAAAAAATTTTTTTCTGCACATATAAACAATTGGTAAGATTCCATATTACTTTACTGGAAAAGAAGAAAAGAATGGAAGGAAAGAACGAATCAAGGAAGGAGATAAAGAGAGAAGAGTACAGAGAAATAGGAGAAAAAAGAAGAAAATTAGTCTAATATGACTAATACTGATAAAATTGGAGTTCTAGAACAGAGAATCAAAAATCCAACAGACAATTTGAGGATTAATAGTAATAAGAATACAAAAAGTTAAAGAAACCCAAACTAAGAGAATTAAAAAATTTCAAGAAAAAGATAGTTATACAAAAATGTTATATATCTCATGTGATTTGGTTATTACCAGTACTTACATAGTAATAACTATGTTATTGCTGGTTATGTAAAGATGTATAAAGTGGAACAGTGACAAAGTAGAGCAAAAAAGAGTAAATTATCACTTTCTGTAATGGGTAGTCAAAAATGTATAAAACTTCAAAATCAAAAAGTATGTTGAGATACAGATATAGTTTAAGAAATGAAAGTGGGCATTGCTTAGTAATAAGAAAAGAGACAGATGCAGATGTGTTGTTTATTGCTATTTGTTTTGTTAATAGGTCTTGGAAACTATGTCATTATTCAAATTATGTCAAAATATAATGATAATTTTTAACAAGAATTTTTCAAAACACTATATAATAGAACATGAAAGGAAAGTCATAGGTATAAGGGGGAAGTAAATTATAGAGTAACAAGAATGGAGAGATGAATGCATAAGGGATGAAAGAAGAGATAACCATCACCAAATTACCCACAATTTGAAGCTGGGAGTTAATAAAAGTTGTCAATCAATCCATGTCATTCTGTGACTGACATGTCTGTGATTGACATGGACTGTGGGAGTTTTATAAACTCCCACACCAAATTGTGTTATGAGCACACTGAAAACTAAAATGCAGAGTGCCACCTAGATATGTGATCTTTTTAAAAATGAAGTCCCCAGTATCAGCTGACAAAACTACTTTTAGGAATGATTTGGGGAAGGAGAAAGGGTAGATATCATTTGTATTAGTCAGCTTTCTGGCACTTTAACAATGTGGTCGACACAAACAACTCAGAAGGAGAACAGATTTATTTTGGCTTGTGGTTCCATAGGCTTCAGTCAATGGTTACTTGGCTCTGTTGACTTTGGACCTAGTTCAAGGCTGTACATCATAGTGGGGAGCATATGATGGAGAAAAGTGCTTATGTCATGGTAGCTGGGAAGTGAAAGGCAGAAGGGGCTGGGGTGTCAATATTCCTTTGTAGGGCATGCTCCCAATGATCTAACTCCATCCAGTGAAGTCACACCTCTGAAAGTGTCCACTACCTTCCAAAAGCACCACTAACTGGGAACCACGCCTATATCACATAAACTGTCAGGAGAGATTGAAAATCCAAATCACAGCACCATTTACGATAACTTGCAATTGAACAAGTCCTAGGAGACAGAGTTCTCATGTCTGCCTGATCGGTTCTGAGTCACTTGTGACTTTCCCTCTTCCTTCTCTCCACCAGCACCCCCACCAGTGTGGTTCCCCCTGCTGTGATCTCATTCCAGAGCTGGCGACCTGTTGCCATCCTTATCTGATCACAAATCCTGAACTATGTTGATGGAGTGCTGGAAAGTTACTTTTCTTATAGTATCAACACAGCCAAGGTTAGTGTTTCAATAATCTTAGAAAGCACATTAAGAACAACAGAACAAACTTGGCAAAAGAATAAAGATACATTTTCTTTGCAAAGCTCTGAGTGCCTTCTTCAGCTACCTGGTCACAGAATGACATGGATTGATTGACAACTTTTATTAACTCCCAGCTTCAACTCTCTTTTCCAGTTTTGATTATATCTCAGAATCTTTGTCCAAATTACATGTTGAATGAGATGAGAAAACAATATATGGTAGTTGTACACAAGGAGGGGAAGCCAAATTAAAATGAAAAAGAAAAATTACAGAAATGAGCAACTTTTTAAAAGATGTGAATGGTTGAAAAGTTATATAGATTATTATTTTAAAAGGTCTGAAGTTTCCGTTTTAATTTTAAGAGTAATTTACCACTCCTGTCTTCAACTCTGGTAGATGATGGCTTATGTAAAATGGTAGACAGTAGGTCACCTCTGGCTGACAAAATGGTGTTGAAAGTCAGGAGATATACATCTTTTTGCAGCATCCTCATGGGGAAGAGAGGCAACCTTGCTAATTGTTCTCTTTCTAATGATGTATTATGGATCACTTTTCCACACAAGAGTCTGTTGTTTCCTTTCCAGTACATATGAATGAGACCTTCAATATATCAAGGAACAAGAATTGAGTAATTTTCAGCTGACCACGAGACATTGTATATTATTTAGATTAATCATAAAAACTAAAGCTTGCATGTTGGAACTTAGGGCGCTGGGAAACCAAGAAACCTGCTTGCCTCGCTGGTAAGCAGTTGTGGCTCAAGCAAGCGGCAGGTGCCCCAGGGGGAGAACCAGCCTGCATCTCCCGAGACCCAGCCATGTTGGAACTTAGGATGCTGGGAAAGAAAGCAACCCGCTTGCCTCCCTGGTAAGCAGCCATGGCTCTAGCAAGTGGTGGGTGCCCCAGGGGGAGAACCAGCCAGCATCTCTTGTGATCCGTGCCATGTTGGAACTTAGGGCACTGGGAAACCAAGTAACCCGCTCACCTTCCTGGTAAGCAGCTGTGAGTCTACCAGTGCTCAGACTGAATCAACCACCCCCCCCTCCCCATTAGCAAATGGGAGCCAGAGGTCTGAGTATGTCTTGGGAGGTTGACTGTATACAGTATAGCAGATATGGGGGATTTCCTTCTACCATCTCTTTGAAGGTAAATATTTTTATCACTGTTTTGCTTCATTCTGATTAACTGTGTTGCTCTATTCAATATTCTGTTTTGATAATTTCTATAATGTTCTGTACTTGGTTTGATTTTGTTATATCTGATTGAAAGGACAACTATTGTGAAGATAACAAGATATGCTATGGTACCTATTACTGTTATCCCGGTAACCTGCTGTGATGTTCTGTACCAATTTCACTGCATTGTCTCAATTGGCTTTGTTCTGTTGTATTTTACTGCCTTCAAAATAATAAAAAAATTAAAAATAAAAACCAAAGCTTGTACTTAAATCTACCTGACAATTGTCATTAAGTGATAGTTTCATAAGATGAGTTGTGCTGATGTAACAAGAAGTAATATGAGTTTATGACAAAAAATTTCATTGAAGGCAAAGTTCTAATGGGATTCCAGAGGCAATGGCAGCATTTAGTCACCTTTATTGGCATTATTTATACCTGTTATTTGCATCAGCCTGGAAACATTTTGCATTAGTTGTACTACAAACAGATATAAATAAAGAACTGGCCCATTTTATTTACATTTTCTGGTAATATATGATGCACCAGGTTTTGCTGAAACAGAATGCAAAATGCACACTTTCATAGGGACACTATAGCATAGTATAATTTTCAGGCTAGTTTTTAAAATCTGCTAGAAGGAATAAGCCTTTGTCTCTGAAAATTGCAGAGAAAAGATGGTTATGTTTAAAGTTTATGGGCTTATGCTTTCTCTTTCATCTACTTTTGTTGTTTTTTTTTTTCTGTCACGTTCATCAAATCATTGCCAGTAGCATGAAGCTTTTCTTTTATGCAGTCTTTTAGAAATTTTATACTTATAAGTTTTACCTTTAAATTGGATAAAGATCCAATTTCATTCTTTTGCATGGGATTTGCAGTTCTTCCAATACCACTTGTTGAAAGGACTATTCTTTCCGCCATGTGTAATTTTAGCACCCTTATCAAAGGTCTTATTTTATGTGTGTGGGTTGATTTCTGTGCTCCACATTCCACACTGATCTTTGTGTATCTTTCTGACAGTAGCCTGATGTTTTAAGTACTATACCTTTGTAATATGTTGTTAATTCAGACATTGTGATGCCTCCAGATTTACTCTTCTTTCTCAAAATTTTTTTAACTATGTGGAGCGTTTCATGGCTCCATATAAGTTATAGTATCATTTTTTTTTCTATTTTTATGAAAAAGGTCAATGGGAACTTGACACAGTTTTCTTCAGTCTGTAGATCACTTCAGGTAGCATGGACATTTTAAAAGTATTACATATTCCAAACTATGACCACCAGAAGTGTCTTCATTTCTTTCATCAGTGTTGTACACTTTTCAATGTTCCAAGATGATTTCATCTCCATGAGGAGTCTAAAATAGTCAAACTCAGAATCACAGAATAACATGATGTCTTCCAAGATGGGGAAAGAGGAATTGAGGGTTGCTAATTAGCTGATATAAAGTCTCAATTCTGTAAGATTAAGTTTTGGAGATTTTCTGTATAATATTGTCCCTGTAGTTAACATTATTTTATTATGCACTTGCATATTTGTTAAGAGGGTAGCTCTCATCTTAAATAATTTACTATAATGGAAAATTAAAACTACAGAGGTTTAGGAACACTCTGAAAGTCATTCATGGCTCCTTTACTATGAATATCAATTCCATATTTCCCAAAAACAGTTCTTCATAAGGTAATGTGCAAACTCAGACATGACGTAGAAAAGTAGTGACTCGCTAATGTTTGTCTGCTCCTGGCTATGTTCTCATCAGTGAGTCGGCATCACATTTGCAGTGGAGCCTCAAGAGTTCCCGCAAAGCAGGTACTGGTCAGTACTGAGAAATTTCCATGCCTCAAAAGGTTGCTGCAAGTAATAGTAAAAGCAGGAGGAGCAGAGAAAATCCATTTCTAAAAAACAGGGAGGATTTCTATTAAATAGAAGAGTGTGGCTGTCACCTAATTTACAATTTATAGCTGTTTGTGACAATAAACAGGATGTCAGGTTGTGCCCCTCTCAGTGGGTGTATTAATCAAGGGAAGTGTTATTGTTACAATGAACCACACTAAAGAGACCAGTTTCCACTATGATTCACTAAGCAATGCTAGATGGCCGCTCTCCTTGAAGCCTGGCACAGACAAGGTAATGCTTATCAAGGTCCAGGGGACTCAAATTCTTTATCCAACAACCACATCAGGCTGAAATTGGTGGTAATTTTGGACAATTTGCAACATTTGACCATTTTCATCCAATTTTTTCTTACTTGATAGAACCACTGGCTTAGCTCTGTCTAAAATACTCTGACACGAGTATTTTCTGTGCTTTCAGAGTTCAAATTAGTTGGTTCCTCTTATTATTATCATTCTGAGATTTATGGTTCTTTTCGTTCCTGTATTGGTTTGGATTCCCGCAGCTTCATTGTCCTATGCTCTTGACCTCAATATTTATGAACACTTTTAATCTAGGAGACAAGAAGACAATTCCAGATGGCGGGTGTTTATTAAGGAAGCTGGGTTGCTACAGTGCTATGGCCTTTGTACTAATGGAAGAGCCTATTAATGAAGACAGAAATGCCTTTTCTATACCAAAGGCATCATCTGATAATAAGTTTGAAAAATGATCAAATGAGTAATTAGCTTAAAATTTTTTTTGGCTTCACACCATGAGAATGATCCCTGAAAAGGGCAAACATTGTGAGCTTTGCATTTGTGGGTAAGCCTGGCCCTGTGTCTCTTAAAAGAAAATTATTTTTTAAAAATCATATTAGACAAATTAAACCTTAGTTATTAGCTACCCAGAGGCAACACATTTGGGATGTAAAATCTCTGTCTTCTGATCTCTGTATAGCAAGTACTTTACTCTGTGGCTTTAGGCGAGTCATTTGACCTCCATTTACTTGTCTGAAAAATGTGTGTATCAGTGTTAGCAATTGTGCAAGTTATCATGAAATACTTGAGATAAAATAATGGTGTCATTTGTTTTTAAGATGTCATAGTTACCCTGATGTTTGGCACATAATAGCAACTTGCATAAATGTTTATTATATATATGAATAAATTACTACAGAGATGGATGAATAGATGATCTGAGTATGCTTTGCAATATTTTCATATAAGCAGCTCTTGTGGTATTGTACATACTTAAAATATTATTAGCC